>JAJMEQ010000138.1:0-31515 GCA_030574255.1 Groenewaldozyma tartarivorans
TTCTCTCTAAGGAACTCTTTACTAACATTGTCTTATTAGGTAAGTGATATATATAAAACTACATTGATATTGTTTTCAACGCTCCAGTACCTTACACTACTGGATCCACTGTTACGCATAGCTATCATCTTCGCTATCATCTCTGCTATTTCTCTCTAAGGAACTCTTTACTAACATTGTCTTATTAGACAGTTGTAGCCGCGTCCCACACTCATCGAAACTCCAACATCTATAACTAACAGATCTGTACATGGCAGGGGCTTAAAATTAAAAGCTAGGTCTACTTATATGCAAGGCACCGCACTAAGTGTGTTGGTTTTACATGTACAGTAACACGTTTTAAAGCACACACCTGTCCTATATTATGATTTGAAGGGCCTACTCCCAAGTATACTATCATACTAATTTGTTGTTGTAGGAAATGGACCACCTTAATAATGATGCTATAGCTGTTAATGACATACAATATTTTACCATATAATGGGTTATAAGCATTAGCAATATTAAATAGCTTATCTTCTGCCTAAGCTGATGACATCTCTTGATTTATCAATTCGCAAGTACTGCTGTGGGCTTAAGTAGGCAACATACACTGCGCTATTACCTGTTATATAGTACCACCATGCAGGCTGACGTTTCAAAAATCAAAAGACCCATGGTTATGGGCTATATGTATGCATACACAAATTGATATTAAACGTTAACGACGATAAAATTTGAATTAATTGATATTAAAACGTTAACTAGTTATAAGCCTTAAGGGTTAAAATGGACTTCTGACCCAGCTAATTAATTCTCTGAATTCGAATTCGAAGTTATTTAGCGCTATAGGGCCCGGGCTAGCACAATATACGTGTCTACGTATACGTAGCCGATAAGCTATAACTGCCAATGCTTGAATGACTCCTTTTTTCAAAGATTTTAACTACCGGATAGATTATATTTTATAATAATAAAAGTTCGAAAGTGTAATGTGCCTGTGTGTATACATTAAGAAGTTATAACATAAATATAAGTTATAACAGAATTGTAAAGAGTTGTAGATATAAACGGTAACGCAATAAGTAAAATTCATTTAGATTCGGTCGGTGGTGATTTTTCAAAGTGCAGCACCTACGTACATACCGTAACATACGTGTACACATGTGTACATACCCGGTAGTTATGACGTTGTTAACTTATAAGTACGTTCTAACGGTTCTAATTATAATTAATAACACCGATCCTAGTCCTAGGACCTTATACCGTTTTAATGTGAATATCGTAATATATTATCGTCATAATTTATCGATATCACAATGCAAGCGATTGAAGCGCGATAACCGATAGCGTTTAACGCCGTTAGCTTAACGGCTTGCGTCGGCTTCAAAGCCCAGATCGATTAGTAATAATATAACACATTTAAATTTAGCGATAGCTAGCAACTACAATTAATGTACGAATTAAAACAGTGTATACTTTTACCCGTTGTTACGACATAAAAGTTGCAGCATAGATTTCTGCAATTAACAGCTATTAAAGACAGGACCATTCTCTGACAGGGCTAGAAGTAGCAATCGTTCATTGAACGGTATATACTCTTGTCTCTTCTATAGCTACGAGACCTTTTTTTGTCGATCGATATATCGGCTATAACTATAATATTTAAATTTTAAGATAACGATATCGATAGGTATAGCTAGCTTAGATATATCGATATCGATTGACACTAGTTTGCTGCTACATTTCCGGAGGGTTAGTCATCGGTCTTTTATTATATACCATCACTTGGTCTCAATGAGAGTAGACTGAAATTACATTGGCATTCGTATAAAGATGACCCAAGGATGTACCGCAATGGATAAAAGAAATAGTAGGTCTGATTCGACACAGGTTACTATAAGATCTACTCTCGTTGGGTTAATCATTGGATCACTGATATTATTTAGCAATTTTCAATTTGGTCTACAAACAGGATGGGTATCAATGATGGGTCTTCCAAGTTCGTTACTGGCATTTGCTATATTTCGAGGTGCTAGACGATATATTTCGACTCGTTTCACAGCAGTTGAGAATGTTTATGCACAAAGCGTTGCCGTTGCCGTTGGGACAGGCCCGTTGGCGTTTGGATTGGTTGGTATTATACCAGCTATTGAAAAATTTCTGACAGCAGAAGAAAATGGTACTGGGTCTACATTTGGCCCTTTGCCATGTCACCAACTTATTGTATGGTCATTGGGATTGGCATTCTTTGGAGTTTTCTTTGCAGTAATTCTTAGAAAGCAAGTTATTGTCAAAGAAAAATTACGGTTCCCAAGTGGAAGCGCAACAGCTGTACTTATTTCAGTGCTGCAAAAAACTGATATTATAGCTGAGAATCCAGTGACTGAACCCTTAAATGAAAGCAACGAAATAGAGAGTCTTAATGATGAAGAACAAGATACATCGTTAAGGGCTTATTCCAGTTGTGAGTATGATAATACGGATGACGACGAGGATAATGATTCCGAGGATTACCATTTATCAGAACAAACCTACTCTCAAAATATAAACATTCTTGGACTGTCGTTCACTGCTAGTTCTATCTATACTATTGCAGCTTATCTCATTCCAATTTTAAGAAATTTACCTATCTTTGGTTCATTTTTAGCTAAAAGATATCTTTGGACATTTCAACCCTCACCAGCATATATCGGGCAAGGAATAATAATGGGGTTACCGACCGTTTCATCGATGTTATTAGGTGCTATATTGGGATGGGCAGTATTAGCACCCTTGGCGGAATCCATGGGCTGGGTTACAGGACCGATTGACGATTGGAAAGATGGCGGACAGGGATGGATTCTTTGGATAAGTTTGGCAATTATGGTGGCCGATTCAATAGTTTCATTTGGTGTATACTTTGCTCAATCACTTGGCGTCGCTTATAGAGCCTATTCCCGATATCAACCACTTGGAACAGGCAGCCATTTACAAAATGATGATTTCAATTCAAATCATTTAATTTCTGTTAAGTATGCTATTGTTGGCCTGGTTATCTCATCTGCATTCTGTATTTTAGCTACAAAGTATGTTTTTGGAAACGCAGTTCCTGTGTACAGTTTAATTATTGCTATAATATTGGCAATTTTATTAAGTATTCTTGCAGTACGAGCACTTGGAGAAACTGATTTAAATCCGGTATCAGGTATTGGCAAGATATCACAAGTATTGTTTGCAATGTTCATACCAAAGGAGTTTCCTGGTTCCGTTCTTATAAACCTTGTTGCAGGAGGCATCACTGAAGCTGGAGCTCAACAAGCTGGAGATTTGATGCAAGACCTAAAGACTGGGCATCTTATAGGAGCCTCGCCAAAAGCACAATTCGTAGCACAGATTATTGGATCGATTTGGTCCAGTTTTCTATCTTCTTGGGTATACAGGCTTTATGATCAGGTTTATGAAATACCTGGTGCAATATTTAGGATCCCAACTGCTGTTATATGGATCGATTGTGCAAGGCTTGTAACAGGCCAAGGATTACCTCCACATGTATGGGAATTTTCATTAATATTCGGTACAATATTTGCAATTCTTTCATTTATGAAGGCAATGTATAAGAATCATTGGGTGTCCAAGTATATACCCTCTGGTGTCGCTGTGGGTATTGGATTATATAATACCCCATCATTCACACTGGCTCGATTTGTTGGGGGATGCATTGCAGCTTACTGGACTTCTCAGTATGGCCATGACCACAATGCAATGGTAAGAATAATCATTCTCTCAAGTGGCCTTGTTTTGGGCGAGGGCGTTTTCAGTATAGCCACCCTTATAATGACTAGTTTAAATGTTACTCATTTTTAGCACTGTCATATAAAAACTGTAAAAATTAAAATAAGCTGTTTTAAGTTCTCATTTCTTTGTAGCATTCTTAAAATCCATATCAATCTTTTGTTCAACTCGGTTAAGAAAGTCCTGCTTTTGAAGATATCCACCTTTTTTATTATGAGTCAAATCATCGGCAATTCCTTCTTTATCAACGAATCCAATCCAATCTAGTCGGCTTTTTTCTAATGTATTCATCTTCTTAGTCTTACTACTTTCAAGTTCATCAAGTAAGGTGGATTTCTTTCTTTTTACCGGCACTCTTTTCTTAGGCTCCACTTCACCAGCTTGCTTTTGTTTCAAGTATTCCTTCGCCTCTGCAGAGGAAATTGGTACTCGCTTTTTCTCTACATTTACTTTGCCAGCAAACTTGTAAGTCCTTTCAATCGTGATGTACTCTTCCTCAACAACCTTTTCATCGTTTTCTACATGAGAGCTGGTTGATATGGACGGATTGTTGAGAGACTCCCAGACAGATGCAACGTCTATGGTTGCCGCCTTTCGCAAATCTTCAATTTTACGCTCTTTCTTCTCTTTCTCCTCTGCCAACCTTTGGGAACGCGTCTTGATTAAGCCTCCTTCACCTTCTATACTCTTGTACTGTTCTTCTAAATTCCCATCCTCGTATTTGATCAAGTCTTCTTCGTCCGAGCTTTGATTATCCTCCGCGGTAAATTCTTTAGAAGGATCAAAGTCTTCATCCTCACTCTCTCGGTAATCCTCCTCAGCTTCATTAACTTGTTCTATCTTTGCGTCAGCCATATCAGAGAAGAATCTAGCACAATTTACCAGCTGCGTATGTATATGATGTTCCTGACAGCCCGTCGCGACGTCACTTTGTAAAACTAACTAACTGTTAACGTGCGTGTGAACAAATTGTTAAATGTAAACCCGTTAACGATATAAAATTTTAGAAAACCTGTAGCTACGGTATACCTCGTTATCGACCGCGATCATATAGGTTATAATATTAAGATATCCGATGGCCAATGGATGTATAAGCACGGGTGTGTAAGTTTGGTACGTACCGATGAGAGAGAATGAGAAAACTAGCTCAGCCTATATAAAGGCTGATTTCTCAATTGTAATTCTGATTTCTTCGCTTTATCAACTCTACGGTGCTTTGATGATGGTTTTGTAGTTCTATTGTAAGTTTATAGCTTTCTACTAACTATATTGAATGTCAAAGCTGGAAACCTAGAGGAGGTTGGGAGATTACGTTAATCGTAATCACAACAGATCAAATGTCCACTTTTTCCAAATTCTGTATAGTCAGCAGTTGCAAGTTGGTACGTACGTATGCGGCATGATAAAATGAGAGATATCAATCGATCACTACCCAATAAACACCACGAGGTCGTAGCCAGCTACTCTTAAATACCAGCGCTGTACGTGTGTCAATACTGACTGCATGATGTACCAAGCGATCTGCACACCTCGTGTATAACGTTAACATTATATACTTATACTAAAGCTTTGATGTACATGTTATAACATTCTAAGTTACACACGAATCGCTTTAGGCGCTGAAGCTACCGTTCTTCACTTTTTCTTTCAATACCAGAACTACCCTTTGCTTTGAGAACTCATACTGCCACCATTGTGTACTTGTGAAGACCACAGGTTGATCTTATTTTTCTTCTTTTTTAATGTGAGTTCCCTTGTCCCCCTGATTTGTGTTTTCAGCCTTTTATTTGTATCATCTTTTCTAATTCCCTATGTTTGTTACAGCTGCCCTGAATAGTTCTGCTTTGCTCTACTTATTACAAGAATTGTGCATTTATCAAGAATAATCATTTTAATTTTTTATTTTTTTTTATTTTTTATTTCTTTTTAACTTGGTGTAATATTAATATAAAATGAAAAGAAGGCCCTCTGATGATTCGATAGAGGATAATGCGGCAGACTCCAAACGAGTTGCCATGGAAGATCGTGAATCTAGTCCGTTATCAATAAATTCAGAGCTTGCCGAGAACGATAAGCGGGTATTGAATACAACTGATGGAAATAATGGAAGTAATGGAAATGATAAAAATGATAGGAATGATGGTGTTGCGATCTCTAAGGAACCCATGGTAAGGTCTTCTGTTGTCTCAAGCCATAAAGTAAAACAAAGCACTAATAATGGCGCAAGAATACATATCCGAATAATGGTCTCATCGAAAGAAGCTGCTGAGTTGATTGGAAGAAAGGGGTCAAATATTAGTCTTATTCGTTCAAAAGCTAATGTGGAAATGCGCGTGAGCACT
Organism: Groenewaldozyma tartarivorans; assembly: GCA_030574255.1. Taxonomy (NCBI): domain Eukaryota; kingdom Fungi; phylum Ascomycota; class Dipodascomycetes; order Dipodascales; family Trichomonascaceae; genus Groenewaldozyma; species Groenewaldozyma tartarivorans. The sequence goes on from JAJMEQ010000138.1 coordinate 6,096, forward strand.
AATAGAAATAACGAAAACAGGATTGTTACTCTCCATGGAAAGGCAGAAGATATTGCCAAGGCTACAGGACTATTTGTACGTATCATCAATAAAGAACCGCTGGAAACTGCTTCTGCCCCCAATTCGATACCATTGACTCTAAGATTGCTCGTTCCACATGCATACATGGGTGCAATAATAGGGAGAGGTGGGTCTAAGTTTAAGCAAATAACAGAGGCCTCTGCTGCTAAGCTGAGAGCTGCTGACTCCGTTCTACCCATGTCAGAAGAACGTATTTTATATGTACAAGGGGTGGCTGATGCTGTCCATATCGCTGTGTATTATATAGTTACGACTTATCAGGAAAGCCAAAGGAAGGCTCCAGACCATCAAATATCTTTATTTGACCCTGCCAGGTACGAACAACAAGGACGTATGAGGCTTCAACAAGACTCGAGCTACGGCCGTCATGGATCGCCTTTAAATAACCAAAATTACAGCAGTAATGGACGAGTACAGGAATTTTTATCACCCTACGGCGTAACGACTTCATCAAGACCTGAATCTCAAAGCATACTGCCACCTTTTGCAGTTAATAGCTCCGACCTCTACCAAGCCCAACTAGAATGTACGAATGCGCCGCCAAAAGAGGATTTCACTCAAATGATACATGTTCCTAATGACTACATTGGAGGAATTATCGGCAAAAGGGGATCCTCAATTAACGAGATGAGAAGAGTGTCCGGATCACGCATAGACATTGCTGACCAAGACAATGAGAGTTCAGAAAGAACAATTACGATTACAGGCTTACCGGCTAAAAACCAACTTGCGATTTATTTGATTTATCAGAAGATTCAAGACCATAAAATTAAAAACGCTACTTAATGCTTGAGCTTCAAAAAGCTTATATTATGTTAAAGTCTTTCTCTATTACGCATATACATATGTTATATATAACATAGGCAAAAAGAAAAAAAAATTCTTTTTACATTTTCTTCTGTCTGATAGTAGAACTGAAATTAACAAAATCAATAAACAACTGCGGAGTCACCTTAGATCCTGCTTTTGATATCCAATCTTTCATAGTAGAAGAATAGACATCAATTATTGTATCAGTATTAGATTCGTTGTATTTTAGTAATACCTTGCAGATAAATATACTAATTTGATTGCAAACCAAGGATAAATCACGTTTAGTACTTTTGGCTGCATATTCATGAATTTTCTTAAGAACATTTACTGTAAAGGCCTCATCATTCTTAGATTCTAATTGGGGTAGATTCTTCATCTTGCAAATATCCCCCTTCAAGAAGTTACATGCCTTTACACCAAGTTCTTTATTTTTCGTTAGAGATATTAGCGTTAACACTGGCTCAATAATCGACAAAAGTAACAATGTTGAAGGATGACTTTTAACGTAAATCGAAAGCAAATCCAAGACTCTGAATTTAAATTGAACAACATCTTGCTTGGCTGCAAGTCGCTTTTTCTTATTGTTTTGACCCAAATGCTCTTTCCGTTCCTTGAAAATTCTTGATAACTGTTCATCTAATGCCATCATCTGTTCATCATCCATCGATTCTTCGTCATCCTCTTCTTCATTATTTGAAGATTCGTCTTCCGGCATATCATTTTCCACGCCAAGAGCAACTGCTAAAGCATCATTCAGTTTCTTCTCAGCTTCATCGGTATCATTGGTATCATCGGCCTCGCTATCACTATCACTCTCATCCGTCACATCATTATCGCTTTCGTCACTATTACTATCTGATATATCTGATTCATGGCTACCAGAATCTAAGTTTTCATCATTCTCGAAAAGCTTCTGTTGGCCTTCCTCACTTTCTTGTGTCTTTAAAACATCAAAAAGCAATTGTAAGCTACTCTCGGTGATAATTGGAGCAAACGTTTCCCACACTGTCTCGGATACCTTCCGTAAAACAAATGATTTACGTGAAACGAGTCCCAAAATGACTTCGGTGAGTACTTGACTAACATCAATATCTTTGTCTGGATCACTTTCTTCTGTTTTATTTCTTCCCATTGTTGTATTGTAGCATACCTGCACTTCGTCCAATACTAATATAGACTCTTCGTCCGACGAATATACATGCAATAAAACTAAACTGAAAAGTAATTCAAATGCTTCATATTGAGAATTATTGACATGCGGAGAAGAAAGCCGATTTTGACGGATCTTATCTAAAGAATTCAATGATTTCTTAATAGAGGCAAAGATATCATCCTCAAACGATACATATAAATTATTCGGATCTTCATTTGTTATCAAATTAAGAGCATACTTACACCATTGAGCATAAAAATTTCCACCTAACGACATGGTCAATGCCAATATAGTATTAAGCCGCTCCAAGCATGTGTTTCTTAAAGGTTCAGGTAAATTCAAGTCGCCCCTGAAATAACTCCATTTCACCAATGCAATTATAATTTTTTCAAGGATAGCCTGCAAATGTTCATCATCAATTAATGATTTCTTGTTAGCTGCCAAATCTGCCTTTATATTTTTGACAATAACAACAAATGAATCCAAAACCAACCTTCGATATTTTGACACCATATTTTCGTCTGAATCAGGCGGCAGGGTGAATAACTCTGTTAAGTAGCCCAACGTATTCTCATAATCCGTGTTACACGCATGAACAACCAATTCTTGAATCGTCTTACTTTTGGTCAAACTGTCAAAGTTCGGTGCCCGTGTTGCTAGTGCCTTAAGGAAAGATAAAGCTCTTTTTGGTGAATTTTTTGAAACTTCAACGATCATTGCCAACGACTTTTTCGCCGCTTTATTGAGAATACGGTCTGATTGAGCAACTTGATTAATAAGACAACGCACCAAATTAGGACTTAGCAAGAACTCGTCGATATCATTAGAACCTTTATGCTTAATAAATAAATTTAATATCTCAAACCCCCAATATTTCCGTTCAGGAGATGAAGTATTTGAAAAAAAAGATTCATCAACGATAGTATTCCAGAATTCCTTGGCTCGTACACGATTGTTTTTTTCTTTTTTATGTTCCACATCCTTGGACTTCTTCTTCTTCTTTTTAGGCCTCTCAACTACAGCGTCGTCAGCTGATTCCAGATCAGTTACTATAAAGGGCCAAACAAAATGAATATTTGGTTTCCAATTGTCTTGACCCGGTATCTTTTGCTTTTCGTCATCTTTTCGTACCTCTTTCAACACACTACACAAAACTTGGAGGTTCTGCCTATTTAGTGGGTCACCGCCTATCCATCCGCCTTCAAAGTGAGGCAACTCTTCTCTTAAGGTCACTGGAATAGTCAAATACAATGCACAACCCTCGGAAGTCAGCGTCATCCCATGCTCATGGACTTTTCTAAGAGTGGTTTCTATAATTTTATCTACATCTTTTCGTTGTTTATCATTTTTATGATCATGCTGAATGCTTGACAAATAATCAGAGATAGTAAAAAACACTGATTCGCGTAACCAGTTTTTTTTGCCAGCCAAATCTAAGAATTCCTCTATAATCTTACCATATTCATCTAAGCTAACATCTAGCATTAATGAAGACCTAACTAATGCCTGCAGTGCAAATAATCTACCAAAATAGAGGCCCCTCTGTTCATGACCAGATTGGCCTTTAACAATTTTGAAACATTCCTGCACTAGTGACAGATAATCATCTATGCCAATGTGACTGCGCCGGCACTCTAGCAACTCAGAGAGAGTAGTTGAAAAACCAAGCCGGCTACCACCTCTTGAACTGGACAATCCTTTCACAAGCCTTTTTAGTGCATAGTCCCAGTCGGATTCGGAGTCATTCTCATTAAGCCCCTTGATAAGCAGAGCAGCGGCTTCTATTCTTTCATTTTGGTCATTACTTGCAAGTTTCCAATACAAATCCAACAAGTTAGTCTTATTTTCTTCCGCTTTCATATTATTAAGTGTCATTGTCGTCCAGATGAAGTACGAAATATTCGAATTGGGAATTCCGAATCAGTTTAATTTTTTTTTTTTAATGATTATAATAATTATAACGCGCGCGGCTGAAAATCGACATTTTTATCGCGTAAACGTACATTAATCGTTTTCATTCACGATATCGATAATAACGATCGGTACGATAACGCATGCGCATAACGCTCATCGACCAAAATGATCCGAGCCGGATTAGTCCAAATGCAACCAACGAGCGGGTGGTGATGCTACTAGCTATCGCTGGTATTCATCTCAATAGTATGTATATACCTGTATAAATATATCATGTAGGTATATCTCAGAATTATAAAGCAATAAGGAATAGCAATTATATGATCTCTTAATATAAGTTACAAAACTTCTTTAATAACGTAAACGTTAGTTTTCAGTATTTTACTTCAACATATGAGCTCTTTTGAGCGTTTTTAATCTCGTCCTTGAGTTCTTCTTCTACCTCCTCTTCTATTTGAACATTTGCAACATCGATTTCCTCAGCTTCTTCTTTACTATCTTTAATATCAGAGACAATTTCATCTCGTTCATCGTCTTTTGATTTCAATAATTTTGATAAAGCACTATTGGGGTTCTTATACAACTCATTAAAATTTCCTTGTTCTTCAACGTATCCACCTTTACCAATAACAATCACCAAGTCACTTCTTCTAATTGTAGACAGTCTATGAGCAATTGAAATGGTTGTTGAGTTTTCTTTCATAAGTTCTGTCAAAGTTTTATTTACAGCGTTTTCAGACTCAGAGTCCAAAGCAGATGTAGCTTCATCTAATATTAATATACTTGGATTCTTTATCAATGCACGAGCAATAGCTATTCTCTGTTTTTGACCACCACTCAATTGTGCACCCCTTGGGCCCACTTTAGTATCGAGCCCATCAGGAAAGTCCGACAAAAACGAACAATTGGCCTTCACTGCTGCAGTTACAATGTCTTGTCGTGATGCATTGGGTACCCCATATGCTATATTCTCTGCAATTGTTCCACTAAATAGAACTGGTTCTTGCGCTACAACTCCAATTTGTCTGCGCAACGATTTCAGATTAACATCTCTGATATCTTTATCCCCAATCTTTATTGAGCCTCCTGTAGGGTCATAAAATCTAAGTAGCAATGATGTTATCGTGGATTTACCTCCACCAGAATGGCCCACAATGCATACATTGCTACCAGGTTTGATAGAGAAGGATAAATCCGTGAAAATATTTACAGCGGGCCTTGTAGGATATGAAAATTTCACATTATTGAAAGATATTGTATCTCTAGCAGAGGTCAACTTTTCTCCATGTGTAGCCTTTATAGATGAATGGCGATCCATTAATTCAAATAAACGAGAGGCAGCACCTGTACCCTTCATTGTTTCTGCATAAAAGCTAGATATTCCATATGCAGATGATCCAGTATAAGCAGTATACATAGTGAATGTCGTTAATTCACCTATACTCATCATACCTTTACTCACCATGTTCCCACCAATTGCTAATAATGTCAACGTAGCAAGATTACCAATAAGTACTGTAGTTGAGAAATATAATGAGACAGCTTTAGCCTCAGTTTTACAAATGGAGAAGACCTTTCTTACTTTATCGCTGTATCTTCTAACTTCATGTGACTCGGCTGCAAATGCTTGCGCGGTTTTAACATTGGAAAGCCTTTCTTCGGCAACCTTAGTAAGATCTCCTACTGCTTCTTGAATACCCCTAGAATATGATCGCACTTTCCTACCAAAGGAAATAGATCCTGCAATCATTGGAGGAACAATCAAAAGTATCATACCACTCAATTTGACAGAAACGTATAACATCATTCCCAACCCACAACAAGCAGTAACAAATGACCTCAACCCATCTGAAACATTTTGAGTTATCGATTTAGAGACAATATTTGCATCTGTTGAAAGGCGTGATATTAAATCGCCTACTCTGTTTGCATCAAAAAACTCAGCATCCTGCTGTATTGTTTTCTTAAACAATGATACTCTCAAACGAGATACTAGACGTTCACCTATTACCCGCAGCATAAGAATCCTCCCGTAGTTGGCTACTGCTCCAATGATAAATAGACCTCCCACTAAAAAATAGAATTGGTTCAAGGACATATCGAAGAAATCGAGGCTCTGCTCAGGAGAATTACAAGCATCTAAAATCTTACCAATGGTAAAAGGCATACTCATTGTTACAAGTGAAGATATCAATAGCAAGCAAAAAGCAGCGCTTAGTGGACCCTTTTCATGCTTAGCTAAGGAAAACAGCCGACCAACATCTCTAAGTCCTCCATTATTACTATCCGGGTTCCCCTTCAGCCGAGCGGAATAATTTACTCTAGATGCCAAAACAGCCTTCTCCGACTTAGAAAATGCCTCTATATCTTGCAATTCTTCCTCGGAATTTGACGCATCATTAATTTTATCAGTTTTTTCTTGTGAAGCTTTCTTGCTTGATTCAGAATAAAATCTTCTCAAAGATGAGCCTTTTTTCAATTCGTCTGTAATGCTTCTCCCACGAACATTTAAATACGACTGACGACAATATAGCGATAGAGGCGTATGCAATTTAGAAGCCGGTGTTCCTATTCGAGATGCTAAATATCGCCTGACGATGAATTGCCCCGGTAAAATACAGCTCTGCCCGCTCCGTTTAAAGGTCACTTTTGCAGAACCAAATAGCAGACTCATAGCTGTTTAAGAGACTAGGGCGTTTTCATAGCTGTTGGAATCTCGTTTCCGGATCCGCAGCAGTAACGTTTAACCAAAGTATCGTGACTGTAAATTATTAGAAATTCAAAACTTTAGATATATAGCGTATAGGCTATATTGTCATATCTGTAGCTACCAGCGTTATAGGGGTGGATCAGATCTTATTGGCGCGCTCATGATCCCGAGCTTTCGATCTATAACGTACTGGTAGTATGTTACTTATAACACAATGCAATAACGCTATAGCTATGTTAAAAGACGTCGACAATATAGGCCTAACGGTGACGCACGCACGTACGTACCGTACGGTATAGCGTAGTGTACTACCGGTAGCTACCCTAGTAACCCCTACGACCCGGCCGGCCGGCCTTAAGGCTTGCAATTGCAATATTAATATCGACGACATTCATTTCGTGTATAACCCGGTTAACCGTTGACGTCAATGGATATATCGAGCTCGAGGTCAGTACTATAGTACTAGAGTATGTATAAACGATTGCAAGTGCACTCATATGTTATAGCAACCTGGTATTATACCTTGATTTTAACATGACCATCAAAACCCCTTGAGAACAGATTAACATCGTGATTCGTAAGCGTGCGCTGTGGCTATAACCAACAGACTGTATCAGACTGTATCCAGCCCAAATAGTCGTAAATTTTCTGAATAAAAGCCGTTGGTACACATTTTTTGTGGATCAATAGCTGCTCGAAGAATCTGCTCAGGAAGTTAACCAGAGAAACTGCTGAACTGGTAGAATACACTAGACTGAGAATGACCCGGAGATGGTAGTTAAAGCGCAGAAAATGTGATTTACAGTTGACTAGTAGAGGAAAATCTTACAAGAGGTTTATCCATTGAGCCAATTTCGCATATTTAAACAGCCGAGCATGGTAAGAGAAGTACTACGCAGACCAGAGAGTTCATTAAACTAATTGAAAAGCTTTCTAAATGATAATGTAGTTATAGTACTTTTGAGTCATTTCCATCTAGTTTCCAAGGGTCAAAGGCTTTGATTCCTGAGCTAAACATTTAGTTAGATCACTAGGATTTCACCATCTATAAATCATCGCACTTACCCTTCCCGTTAACCCACTTGGCGGCTCGAGCTTCAGTGAAGTCCAACTTAACAGCAGCTTCACGTTTTTCCTCTTTTAAAGCCCGTCGGATGACACGGGATGCAACTGCAGCATATCTATTGAATCTAAAACGTGTTAGAACAAACCAGTCCATTTATATATTCAACAGCAAACGAGCCATTGCTTTATGTGGATAGCCACATTAGTGCCCACTGGTGCTCATCAACAAGACTTACGTGACGGTGTCTGGCTTAGGCATGTTGAATGATACAGATTACAATAGAAGAAACTTCAAATTCGAAATGCTTGTGAACTTTTAAAGGTTTTCAAAACCTCGATTATTCGAGAAAAACTGGCCAATGGGAGATCTATGCTGCAATATGTCACATAATGTCTACAGTGCACATAACCGCCCGACTTGTTATACCATATATGTACGTACGTATGTATAAAAGTGCATGTGTTATCGCGATATCGCGGTTAACCTTATAATGCACCGGCGTCGTCGTCGGCACCGATATATAGGCCTAGGTTATGTAAATATTTACATGTACATATATGTATATATATATATATATATAGGTTAACGTTCGTAATTCGTTCTCGAGCTCATGAGTTCGAATTACTATGGTATAGGTACTTATTTAGATATTTTGTGTAAAAATCATGACTGATAGATTTAACTTATGATGAGCTTACGAAGATAAAGAGATCTTGAAGTTACAGTTTCACCCTTAATTACTTTAGGTTATAAAGTTTTAGAAAAATAGCATGCCCAGTATTTATTGCTATCGATAACATAGTTAGGCCTAGGTTATACATATATGTTATTGGGCCTCGAGCTCGAGGATCAGATCTGGCGTTTCGATTAAATATTTATCAAAAAGTGGTCCAACACACTTGTCGCCGAGGAGCAAATGATATGAAACAAAATATCCATAATCCATGCTTACTAGCTTTGATATTGACAATATCCACACATAGTGGCCCCCTTGTTGTCTTTTCATACCCGCCAGATGCATCAGCAAACGATTATCAAGCAGCTCAGTCGTCAAATCTCCATGATAAGGAATTGCTGAGCGATTCGGAGTCAGGCACTGATTGGGATTCCGACGACGATGATACAGAGATGAAAGACGTGATTCCTTCGTTTAAACGAAGCCCTTCTATTTCTGTTGACACTCCAAAGAAAGGATCAGAACCTGGTACTCCTATTGAAGAATCTGCTGGCAACCAAGACAACCAAACACGAACATATAAGCGAGAAGAGATTCTAGGGTTTGATACGGAAACTTTGAGTGAGATTTTATGCCCTCCGCGGACAATGTGTAACAAAATGTTCTCGTTGGGAGTTGACGATATGATATTTTTAGGTCTACCTATACATATTCAGCAAGATGGATATTGGAAAAAATTGAGAAGGAGGAATGAAGAAAATAATGATACTACAGATGATAGCTCAAAGTCTGAACGGACTACTGATTATTCTGACCCTCGTTCACCTATGAGAATGTTTCACTTAACTTTTGTTATGAATCCTCCTGTTACTGAGTATCAGGTACGCATGAGAGAAATGTACGCCCATATTGTAACAAAAACAGCTGCCGCTCTCAGAGCCGAACAGGCTAGAGATAATTATGTTTGGGAACAGTCAAAAATCCTTCTAGACCTTAGAGATAAGTATATAACCAAGGATTTCCCAAGGAGTCCAAAAGAAAATAATGACAGTGATAAGGAGAAGAACGGTATTTTTGATGAAGATAGGTCTCCTATAAATGAATATGGAGCCTCAGATAGCTTTTTTCGAGAAGCAATGAGAGTATCATCACTTGCCCAGCTGCTTAAACAGGTGTATCACTGTGTGCAATCATCAACTCCTTGTAGTATCATGCTTAATAACCGAATCCCACTGTTTCTGCATATCCCATTGGAAAAGTCCTTTTACAGATTACCATCTATTACAGAGCCATACCCTGAAGGTTCTCATTTAGTAGAAAATATCAGAGGAGTTACAAGTTATGACGATAGCTATTTAAATTTATTATATAACGAGAATGCAACAAGCTCAGGGGGTGCCACTGCTGAAAACAATACAGACGAAAATGAGGGGAAACCGAATAAAAACGCCCCTGATAAAGTGCCTATAGCGAGAAAGAATAGCCTACCATGGTCGCTGGCTGCCACTCAAAGTGCGATACTTTTGCTCGAAGATGATGCCGAGAAGTTGATCAAAGATACCAAATTGGATCCATATGCAAAGGAAGCAGAAATTATAAGAAATTTAAACCCTACAGAAACAATTCAAGATATGTCTGATAGATTGGAAACCCATTTGAATGAAATAGCTAGGATACTATCAGAGCTTTTGCATTCGGGCAAAGCCAGGGTTATATCACCCATAAGTTATAGGAATACTTATGTTTTATCTCCATTGGCCCCAATGTCAAAGCTGCAAACTAAATATGCACCAAAGTTTCGCGAATTATTTCCTACCATGCCTAGTTTGCCTAGATTTTTGTCACTCTTTTCTAAAGGGAAGCCTCGCACTTTTGCATCACATATGCCGTCAAAAGATCACAGGGATTTATATCTTGGGGCATTGTCATGGTTAATGCGACATGGATTTGTATTTCAGTTGAGAACTTATATATTAATATCTGTTTCTCGTAGAATCAAGCAAGCGGTTGCTATTGATTTACAACAACAAAGACGGAAAACCAGTGGTGCACTTTCAGATGATGGCACAGTCAAGCAGGCCACATATGATTTGTCTACAGATAATAAGCGTCAACAGCCTTTGGATCCTGGACCGAATGCTATACCTATTATGGATAATAGTAATGGAGCGGCAGCAATACATGGTGGTCCATTTTCACTTGGATCTGTTTCTACTGGTATGGAGAGTGTCGATAATGAGATTCTTGAAGATTCAATTTTGCTTGATCCGGCAAGAGCTACATTAATAGAGAAGAAGTGGCTAGCTAAAATTACAGCAGGGAAACCACCTACAACAGTAGCATTATTTGACAAAGTTTATAAGTATTTCGATGGTCGTCATTCGGTTGAACGTATTATGGCTCTTGAAAGACTTAGTCGTCAGGACCTTAAGCTATTAAGTTCCACCTTTGAGGAACACTTGGTTGTTGTTAGACATTGGTAATTATAGTAGTAGAAGATGCATTAAATGAGTGTGACTAAGGTGAGATACATAAACTATATATCATTTGATACTTTGACTCTCTTAGAAAGAGAGATAGCAGAGGTTGACTTTAAAGCACCTCAAGGCGACTAGTCCTCATATATTACTAATAAGTAATAATAAAAATAAAAATAATAATAATAATAATAGTAATAAAAATTGTGTCATTGAAATGTATGACCCGCAAGGCCTTTGAGACCAATTAATTGGCTATAAATAATGAAGGGCCACTGCATAATATGCAAAGGGGGGATAACAATAAAAATAGAGGTAAAGCACAGGTTTAAAAAATATCACAAATCAATTTGGCCTGCAACTTCTCCTTCATCTTCTGAATCATACGAACCCGCACTTGACATTTCTAAATCTGAATCCGAATTTTCCTCGGCTTTATCGAACGCCTCTGCAGAAGCATATTTACTAACGTATTCCTTAACCTTCTGATCATAAGATTTTGGTTCTCTTAATAGTAAAGCAGATGCATCTCCATTCAGTGGGTCCGCCGGATTTGGATATCGTAGTAATTGTGGTAAGAACACCTCGAATATATTCACCATGTCAAACATCGGTGACCACGTTTGATTTATAACATCGAGACATACAGAGCCCGAGAGTTCATCGATGTTAGGATGAAATATTTTGTTCACAAACCCTATGGAAGGTGATTTATAAGGATATTGGTCTGGCAATTCTACATGGACTTTCCATGTCCCCCCTTCAAAGGGTGTTTCTTCGGGTCCTTTGAACCGAACATAAAACTCCTGCATGTTGTCGTTAACGAGTGTCACCTCATAGTCACTCATGAGACTTTTACGTTCGGTTAGTACCTAGTGTCATTACTGAGACTTTTACCCTCTTCATCAAGCAACGGAACAAGATGGCGGGACCGCGGGGAAGCAAGTATGACTTACAGTTTCATAACATCTGTTTCAATTCGACGTTTCGGAGAGCTTGGGACGTTAGCAAAACAGCACACACAGATTCAGAGTGCTACTATTGGGACTTACCTCATTTTGTTGGTGCTTTGCTGGCGGTTGAGATTGTGGATGTCTTACAAACTTAGAGAAGTGGAGGGATTCGAATTGTAGTTAACGTTGGCGGTACCGGTACCAGTATTTAAAGACCCGGCCGGTACTTGGTTGATACGTATACGTACGTAGAGTTGACGGAGCAAAGCTTATCGCATAATATATTCGCATGCATAACCCAATTGTACGTTAATTTCGTTGTCACAGTTGATGAAGCTGTCTAACAACGTTACACCAACTAAGATGATCGGCCTCACGATCATTAAGAAGTTATTACGTATAATTAAGCGCGCGTGCGCATCCTATAAATAATTATTGCTGTAACGGTACCGGTTATAACATAGCTAGCCTATAACATTACTAGTTATAACATTACTAGTTATAACTTACTATACGCTGGTATACGTATAGTAGCTAGCTATAGCAATTACAGTACATGGTAAAGCTAGCTATACGAACTCGTTAACTACTGGTTACATAAAAGGAGGCACCTCGGCTAGGGGCACAAATTACAACAGCCCAGCCTCATTCTGTGGAAACCCCAGTTTAGAGGAATAGTGGAAGTTATTACCAGATGCCGGAATCTTTCTCTGAGCCATCGCAAGAGACTACGAGCAATGCCGACAGTGATTTGGACTTGGACTTTGCCGAAGGGCATATAGAGACATTAATTGGACAAGCACCTGAACGAGCATACTCAATACCGGCTAATTATGGTCAGCATGGAGTTGAATCGTTAGGTGTTCGTCCGGGACGCTCGCTTCATCGGTCTCGAACCCAGTTATTGGTGGAAACTGGCAGTTCCACGCCGTCGACATCCTCATCTAGTAGGAATAGTAGCGTGGAAAGATCCTCGACGGGAACTCCGGGTCCTCGACGTCGCAGAACATCTTCAAATGCCGGCTCTATTAGCGGTGATAAAATATCTAAACCTCGAAAAAGAAGCTCTTCAAGGGGTCATCATCGACAGAGTTCGACGTCTTCAAACAACCCCACTGGGGCCAGTGGTTCTAACCAGCCAGGGTCAATGCTTGCAGATTTAGGGCCTACACACCCTGCTCAGGTTTTCCGCAATATGCTGATTATAGAATCTTCATTGAGAGAGCAATACGCAGCTTTGAGTGTCAGTCGACGAAAGCAAGTGCTTTTTTTCTTTTCGTTAGTGGCCTTACTTCTTTATTATTCCTATTCAGTTTTCCTATTTCCGTCCATATATAGGTTTGTGAATTTATTTGACAAGTTGATGCTTATGGTCTCGGTGACTACACTGGGGTTGTTTTATTTATCTGGATTTTATGCAAGGGCCTTTACGATATCCCCCCGTTATTTATACAATACAAATAAGGCTTTGCGCGATTTCAATGTCAAATTAGTCAAAGTTACCCCTACTTGGCCAGAGTCTATCATACGGTTGTTATGGGACCCTGGGTATACTTCTGCTCCGGGCAGATTGGTAATGCTCATATTTTCCCCTCGGTCTTTTGGGGCTGATACAATGCAAGCCTGGGAGCTTTACAGAGAAGAATATTGGGCTCGAGATGCACGAAGATTGCTCAAGCAGCAGCAGCAGCAACAGCAGCAACAGAAGCGATGATATTGCTGGTCAAATCTTTGTATATTATGAGTTTTTGTTTTTTGTTTGTTTTTGTTTTTATGGCGAAGCGCTCCCATGCATGTAGATTTTGAGATGGATTAAACGGCTTGAGACTAGAGACACTAACCACTGCCAGCCCATAGGTTTTATTGCCATTGTTTGAAGCTTTATTACCCAATAGGTATCTTTCTAGCCTGTAAAAGCAGGTACAGCTTTACCTGGATATACTTTAGGATAATTATGATATCGATAACGCGTACGGCCTTGGATCCAAATACCCGTAGACGTATATAACGTATATAACGTATATAACGTTATAACCCTACGGTATACGCGTATACCCGGGGGTAGTTTTTAGCATTTAATTCAAATTTCTACGTCCGTACGCGTCGACGTCTATAATATTTAAAAGTTAAAACGTACCTCGGTCGCTCATGAGCATATAATGCATGATGATGATGATCGATGAAATTTTAAAGGTTATTAGTACTACCCTACTCTAATTTTATAAGCGCACGTCGGAAGGCCTACCCGGAGGCATTTAACCAGCCAATTGATTCTCTCGGATAAACTACCACGCATTGCAAATTTCGTTTGGTCCTTATTTGGGCATTCCCATTTTTCTGTTAGTACAGGTCCTTTTGAAAGGTTTTCAATGGAAGGGAGGAACCCCGAAGATCCGTCGCCTGCACGGGGGGAAGCTTTGAAATTGCCCAAGACTGGGCCAGTTAAGCTTCCCTTGGTGACGTTGATTAGTATTCTTGCCTGGATCTTAACGGTGCAATCAATTGGTATTGCATTATTCACCCGAGGATTTCTGTTGTCTCGACCCGTGCTCGAAGATTATTCCCAGTGCGACCAGCGTCCATTGCAAGCAGAAAATGTGTATCCCGAAAGAAAAAGTAGTGCGGGTTGCTGGATGGATCCGGAATTTAAAAGAGTAGTTTTAGTTGTCATTGATGCATTGAGATTTGATTTCGTAATACCAAGTGGACAAGAGGAACAAGAAACAACTTATTTCCATGATCAATTCCCATATTTGTATGATACTTTTGTCAAACAACCGGATAATACTATTTTATTGAAATTTCTAGCTGATCCTCCTACTACTACTTTACAAAGATTAAAAGGATTAACTACTGGTTCTTTACCTACTTTTATTGATGCCGGATCAAATTTTGCAGGTACGGAAATTTTGGAAGACAATTGGATATCTCAATTGACCCAGTTGAACAAGACAATTGCATTTACTGGTGATGACACTTGGATGGCATTGTTTAATAAGCATTTTAATGTATCGTATCCATATGATTCATTGAATGTATGGGATTTGCATACTGTTGATAACGGGGTTATCGAACATATATTCCCATTAATCAAAGATAAATCTTATGACGTTGTTATAGGCCATCTTCTTGGAGTAGATCACGCGGGGCACTGGTACGGTCCTAATACCCCTCAAATGGCATCAAAATTGAACCAAATGGACGGTTTCGTTCGCAATTTGACAGAAACAATTGATGATGACACGTTGTTGGTGGTTATGGGTGATCATGGTATGGATAGTAAAGGAGATCATGGTGGTGAAAGTAAATTGGAGTTGGAATCTACGTTATGGTTGTATAGTAAAAAAAAACGGTTTGGACAGTGGCCAACTACTGGTATTTCATTTCCTTATGATACAAGAGAAAATGGATTAAATTTCCGAGCAGTAAATCAAATTGATTTTGCGCCTACTATATCTCTTCTCTTGGGGTTGCCGATTCCATTTAATAACCTTGGGTATCCAATTTTTGAAGTCTTTTCTGGTAAGGGTGGTACGAATATGGCTAGAGTAGAGCAAGCTGGTAAATTGACAGCATACCAGATCTTGAACTATAGACAGAGATTTGAAGGTACCCAAGCAGTTCCTGATTTATCTTCATTTCATGATAGTATGAGCTATCAGAAAGAGACTATTGAGCATTATAGAAAAGCTTGGGTTGAATTTGACCTGGTATCAATCTTTGAAGGAATAGTTATTATATTAGGCTCAGTCTTGGTATTACTGTGCTCTGATATCTTTGATTTGGAGGGGAAACATCCATCTCAATTTCTCAAATGGACAATATTATTTACTAGTCTACCTGCTAGCATATTAGGTTGGGCCATTTCAAAGGGAGATTTCTATTTTGGTGGGTTTTGTTTTGCTCTTGTAGGATATATTTCTCTTTTCCCCAACTTCAAAAAGGGATGGACTGAAAGGTTCACATCCTCGTCCTCAATAACGGCAACATTTCTGGGCATTTGTTTATTGATATTACACTCGTTGATATTTACCTCTAATTCCTTCACAGTATGGGAAGATGCAATTGTTGACTATGCATTACAAACCATTGGAGTTTTCCTTTTGTTACACTCGTATAAGCTCCCAAAGGGGAAAAGGGCTCTTTCAGTTTATCATTCATTGATATTTCTAATACTTAACCGGCTATCATCTTTCTCCAAGCTATGTAGAGAAGAACAACATGCAATGGGAGCCGGGTGTCGTAGTACTTTTTATAAGCAGGGATCATCTACATCATCACCATATTCATTACTAGGGTTAGCAGCTGTTTCGCTGTTATTACCGGCAATTATTCGAACCTTTTATAGAACAACATCAAGTTATTGTGGTTCAGCACCCATTTGGAATTTTGGACTAACTATTGCCCTAGGATTGACATTAGTATATTGGGGTATTGATGTCGCTGAATCTAATCCTACTGCTAATCCATTTTTTCGATGGCTAATCAATACTACAACTACAGCCTTTTTACAGGATACTAAAATAATGATTGCAAGAATTGCTATAGGTGCTACTCTAGTTGCAGGTGTTTTTGGATGGTACCGTGGAGCTATATGTTTGGACGTGGTCACCCGTAAACCAGAAAAGAATGGTGAGCGTCCGACAGTACAGATTATTGGGTATAGTAATATCTATGGGTCAACTTTGTTTTTGTTAGTACTTAATGCATTTGGTGCAGTGATATTAGTTACAAAACCTATTGGAGGAACTGTGTTATCAGCGCTAGTATACCAATTACTGACATTAATGGAAATAACCGATGTTCAAGCTGGATTTTTAAAAAATAATATTTTGGTACCAGTGACTGTATCATTATTAGCCACCAAATACTTTTTCAATACAGGGCATCAAGCTACTTTACCTTCAATTCAATGGGAATCTGGTTTCATTCTTTCGCGGACAATTGTATTCCCATTTACGCAACTCACAATAGTACTTAATACGTTTTCAGCACTTATCATTGCAGTATTAACTATCCCCGTGTTATCACTATGGAAAGTTCCACCTACGTCTAAGCCATTATACGCTTTGCAGCATTGCTTACGAGGATTGAGAGTTACTATTATATATTTTACCATCATTGCATTATCAACAATGATATGGGCAACTCATTTTAGACGACATTTAATGGTATGGAAGATTTTTGCACCAAGGTATATGCTAGCTTCAGTTGCTTTATTGACTGTTGATGTATTATCTATATTTGCAACTATTGCAACGTCGAAGGTGTTATCATACGTTGCATCAATTTTCTGAGCCATTTCGCGAAAATAAAAGCCAGTTCTTTGGCAAACTTCTCACTGCTTTAGACGCAGAAAACAAATAGAGAAGAAAAAACTGAAACAAAAGAAAATCATAACTGTATAAATACAAAATCTAAATAACAAATCAATCCAAATTCATCGAAGTGTCTTGATCTTCTTGACGTGGTTCCGCTGTTACACTAGCCAAAGCATCACCTACTAAATCACCGCCCACTCCCAAACTGTCCGGCAATAAAGTATTACCCATCTCTACGTCTTGATCAGCAGATACTGGAGGCTGCACCTCTGAGGAGCCAAGTGACGTTTCAGTAGTGGTGACTGCTGCTGCGGCAGTAGTAGTAGTAGTAGTGGTGGTGGTGGTAGTGGTGGTAGTGGTGGGTTCTGGTACAGAATTTTGCTGAATAGGCTCATTTGGAGTATGAGCCGATACTTGGTTCTCAGCATTATCTTGAGGTTGAGGTTCATGTTGAGGTTCATGTTGAGGTTCAGCTGGAGCTTGTGCTGGTGGAGTAGGCTCTTTTGGAGGTACCTCTGGAGGGGTAGGCGCAACAGCACTTGGAGGTAATCCAAGATCACATTGTACCTTTTTTAATCGTTGTTTTTCAGTAACTGAAAATCCAACCTCACTTAATTGACCCAAAACAGTTGACTCTAAACGCTTTAATTCATCTTGGCCCGATACAACGCCGAAAGCGTTCCTTAACTCTGTAATACCTTTTCTAAAAACTTCAGATTTTGCGTTGTTGATGGTTGGCTCACTTTTTTGTAAGTCCGCAATTTCCGCCTCGGTTTGTGCAATCCGTTGTTTTAGCTGGTCAACGGAGGGGAAATCTGATGGTATGGCAATAGGTGGAATAGGCAATCCATTTTTGGTTGATGAAACTCCTCGTCCTAAAACTGAATCAAGCCATTCATAATGTCGCACATATCTGACAGCTGCAACATCTCGTAATGAAACTATATCAAGTTCATCTCCAACTCCCCCTGCTTCATCCACTTCATCACCAAATCCATTAACTGAAGGCACAAATGGTCGTTTGTATCTCACGCTCATATTACAATATACACGTTGAAATTCCGAATGAATGCCTAAGGCCTAGGAAGTTTCAAAATCTAATATCGTTATATCAAATGCATCAATTAATCGATCGATTCTCAAAAAAATAGAATCGAAGTCGACTATAGCTGGTAGGTATACCGTATACGTATGTACATTAATGCCGAATCGATCGCGTCTCAACCGATTAAACGTACGGGTACGAGTACTCGAGAGCTCTAACTCCATGCATGCATGCTTTATATAAGGTTAATTTTAAACGCGTGCGCGCGCGTTAACGTTAACGTTAACGTGATAATTAGTTTTTTACCGTTCATATTAATATTAAAATTCAAGACTTCGAGTTCCTCCTTTTTCCGAATATCTCGGAACAGAACTTGCTACGGTATAACTAGTTAGGCCTAGTTATTCATTACTGTTCTTAGCCTCAAACAATCTCAAAACGAAAATTCGAAATGCTGCTTAGTCTCTCTAGATAAATATTAAAACAACTGAAACTGAAACTGGTCAGTAATACAGAAAACTAACCACAAATATTAATAGTCGATTCATTCTCGCACACTGCGGTACTAGCTATTTAACGTATTTTTAATACCTTCCATAATTACCCCCAGATCTCCATTGGTTGTCATTTGGTTGGCCATATTGTGGCCCATTATTTCTAGGGCCACCTCCTCCATAGCCATCATATTGGCCATCATCGTAATACTCATAACTAGGGCCAGGATTATTATTGCTATACCCACCCCTGTTATTCCTGCCGTTAAGCACAGGAGGCCTCTTCTTTTTATGCATCACTTTAACTGCTGCTGATCCATGCTCAATAGGATCCCAATGAACGTCACCTCTATCAACAATATCTAACGATTTCTCTCTAAGATAGCTTGTAACAGTCTGAATGGCCTCTTCTAAATTTACTGCGTAGCCAGAATTGAAACTTAATACTATCCGATGGTACATTTCCTCATCCTTTTGAATAGGTGGATCCATGTATACTTGAGTTTCATATAACAATTTGACTCTCAATGGAACTACCACTTTTTCCAAGAATTCCGCTGATTGAGGCCCACAAGCTTCTTCAAACTTTGCTGGCGAATAAGAAATCTTAAACTCATAATCATCAGGTAAGATTGCCTTGATCAATCTAGCAGCCTCTTCACTGGTATCTTTAAAACCAGTGATTTCAACTAAAGTGCCAACGGGATCTTCCACTTGCGGGAAATTGATAATTGACCCAGTCTTACGTTCGCAATCAAATAACGCCCAGGCATTTTCGGATAGAATAATTCGACGATGTGATCTTGAAATATAGATAAATGTGTTTTCATGAAGCATTCGCCTTTCAGCAACAGTTTCCATTAATTCATTACGAGCCAAAGGAATATTTTTGGCATTTTTACCAGGACATCTGATGATAACATTTTCAGAGGTACTTAATCCTAAAATATTAGGAGCAATCTCAACAGTGTCAAGAAATTTCACAAAAACATTGTATCGTCTCATAATCGATTGAACAAGATGGCCACCAGTTCCAATAACTTCTCGATGAAAGTTAACTGGAATAAAAAATGCAACCTCGGAAGGTAATTCATCTTCTAATAATTGGATACCTGCTGCACTAGAAATATAATCGTTACTTGCCAACATAACATAAAAATTATACTCATTAAATGGTGCAAACCGAATGGTTACATCTGCATTAGTCATAATTTTAATCAATTTGCCTCGGCCTTTACCAGCAAGAAAATCTTCATGCTCAACTGAAAGTTCAATTTGGTATAATATCTGATGCTCGAATGAGGGTTCCCAAATGTTCAACGAGTGAATCATTGACATGGCCCGTTTGGTATCTGAAGAAAGTCCAATAACTTCAAATGATGTTTTATTCTTAGAAGATATAAGAACTCCAGATGCTGCAGCAATCTTATCCAAAAATGGATTGATATCTGCTTCAATCTCAGGGTGAATATAAGTTCGGGTATTGGAACTGAAAAAATCACCTTCTCCTTGAGTAAGATCCGGTGCATTAGATTGATCTTCAGGTCTGATATCATCAGGAAAAAATGATAATTCACCTGTATGTACCCAATAATTACAAGTGTATATTCCTCCAATCAACTTCATTAATTCGTCAATAGCTGCTTCAATAGGTTCGCTAAAAGTGCCAATGGCCCTTACAAGGGACCTACAGGCGCCAAGATACGGCAATTGAATAAATACTCCATATTTCTTCATAATCTGTTTAATTTTATCTTGTAAGCGTAATAACAAAAAGTCAGATTTTGCAAACACAATAACCAAGTCCTTATACAAAACGGGAGTTTTAGCGATCACTTCACATAGCATTGCACGGGCCCAAATAACATTAGGTGTTTCGCCTGATATAAAAACCTCATCAAAATTTCTGACCAGGTCTGTCTCACTGGTAATGCCATCTTCACCAACTTCGCCTTCAAATTTGTTACTTAAAACCTGAGGCATCAGGTCATAGGTGTATATTTTTGTATTGGTTTGAGTGAGAATTTCTTTGATATTGATTTCATTAGGCCCAGAAATCAATGGTAAAATCGACAATGGTATTTCTAGTCGATCAACAGATAATCCATTCATGGTATCAAGCAGAGCTTGAACTCTGACATTAGCTAACTTTACAGCATCCTGGTCACCCATAACAATAACGTAATATGAGGACTCATTGTTCTCACTGCCACGACTGTTATTATTACCCTGAGTTCGCGTCGTTAAAGCAGGGTGAATCAAGCTATTGGAAATATATGTTTCATTATTTGGCGTTTTATCCCAAAAATCAGTCACAAATATGCTAACCTTGCAAAAAGAAGCAATTGAGTTTAACTGTGATGTAAACTCCTTGCTAACTTTCTTTTTGGAAAAGATTTGTTCATCACTAACGCGAATAACTGCTCGTTCTACTTGATAATAGTGCCGAAGAAACCTCGCTCGTTGCTTGTTGATCTCAGTTGAGGGCCCTTTAATCGAAACGGTCAGAATACTCTCTTGCAAACGGGATTCATTGATATCAATGGTAACATGGTCACTTGAATCATCATTAATATCAGAAGCGACTTGTCGTAACAATGGTAAACAATCCATGACTTCAGTGTTTTCACCCAGCGATTCAGCAAATGCCGATACAGGTTTTATAATGGTATTACGATCCTTTTTCACCTTCTTAGAGGATGGAGACGATAGCGTATCGGAATCAGATACATTTCTCCATAATCCCAGATTTTCATTAGTTTGGTAAATTATCCGTTTCTCCTTGGTGGCTTCAGGTTTAACGAAGTAGGTATACTTCAAGGGAATGACCAAGGTGGCGGCATCGTTCTCCATTGTGAATCACAAGCAAAAAATTAGCTAATATCCAGTGACACAAGCAACGAGTCCTTCAGGTATAATGCGTCTTTGGTGGTTAAAATCAAAAAATTAAAGAGAATGATCAAATGGTTGTTGAAATATTCGAATTCATGGAATTTAAAAGGTTAGATGTACATGTACATGTGCATGATCGATCGTGATCATGATATCGATATCAGCTAGCTAGCCTAGCGCTAATTAAGGGCGTTTTTACCTATCAACATGTTGCAACGCGTACGTATGATATACCGGTTATGGTACCGGTACTAATATTAATGGTAGCTAATCTATCAAGCGTACGTACACATATAGTACTAACTACTAAGAAGAAGAAGAAGAAGAAGAAGAAGAAGCAGTTATAACTAGGCCTAGAAATTTACTCCTCAGTTGCAAGTTGTTTAATTATCGTTGGAAGCTCAGAGCAGTCGGGATCCTATAACTATAGTTATAGCATTAATATTAGCTAGAAAAATGAATGTAGAGACGCCAGAGGATTTGGAGAATCTGAAAATCTCACATTTGCGTGAGTTGACGGAGTCTGAAGACCTACTAAGAGGATTATTCGAAACGTCTCAGGCAGGTGAAGACGTGTATGAGCGTCAAATAGCACTAGCAGAAAATAACATTAAAAGGGCGAAAGAGATACGAGTCAAACTAAACGAGCTCGAGTCAAAGAGAACAGAAGTCAATGAAAAACTGAAATCCACAAAGGCGTTGGAACAAGAATGGTTTCAAGTCGAAAGTGATATGTACAAGGCCATACAGCCGTTTAGTTTTCATTCAATACAAAACAATCTTGAAAGAGCAATTGAGGAATCTGAATCTACAACTAAAGCTATGGCAGACAGTTTCTATGAATATAACGAGCCTGATATGCGACAGATAAACGATTTTATCAAGACTTATCGTGCTGAACGCAAGTTGTATCATCTTAGAAAGGAAAGACTACAAAGATGGAAAGAAGAAAGGATAATGTGAAATATAACTGGCTTTATTTTTTTTTTTTGCTTTGTCGGCTTCTTAACTATTCTTACTTTTTGTTTTTGGTTTGTTTCGCTATATGTTATGCGTATGCTTTAATTATACATTAATTTGCTGGTGACCTTAAAGTCAGTGGATAGGCATATCCATCTTCTTCATCGTCTTCATCTTCAGGCAATTTGAATCCAATATAATCATCAGTATTCAAGGCTTGACTGACTTCTTGTAAAGATCCCAAGTCACCTGGAGTCATCATTCCATTACGATCTAAGGGTGATCCTGGCATTGATAATGGCCGAGTAAGTTTCAAGTTGGCAACTTCGTCAAATGGATTGATGTCATCACTTTCGTCAAATGAGTCAGGGTAAGCTCTTCTTAATGCCAATTGTCGAGCCTTAGCATATTCTAATCCCATTCGTTTCCAATCAAGTAAATCTGACAATCTTTCAGTTCGATTACGTTGATTGATTCGTTGACGACGTGACTTTTTGCAGAAATCAAACATGTAACTGGTTAATTGGTTCACTGAATCATCTACCCCCTTTGTTCGCCTATCAACAATATAGATACCATAATCGGAAGAGTTCTCAATTAAATCTTCCATATAACATCCAAATCCACTAAGGTTGGTAGTAATTGAAGGTACCCCCATGACTGTACATTCAGCAGGAGTATATCCCCATGGCTCATAATATGAAGGGAAGACACCTAAATGGCATCCACGGACAAATTCATCATAATCTAGGGCTAAAATTGGATTATTCGAATTTAAAAACTCTGGGTGGAAAACAATTTTAACCCTATCAGAGGGATGATTAAACAATTGAACTCGACGTATTTGATTCAAAATGGGATCGTTAGCATCATCAGCCATGTTATGAGTAACAATTGGTGGTAATGTGTTACGTTTCAACGCAAAAACTCGACGTTTTAATAGTACCCTATCTGAACCATTAATGAGTTCATTTAATTCAGGAACTTCTTTTCCATGTTCACTTGTTCTCGAGCAATGCTCAAATAGTCGTCTTCCAATTGATTCTTGAATTTCTTTCACTGTATCGTCAAGAGCCTTCATCACGGCTTGACCTTTTAAAGTCTCCACCGTATACGAATGGGTTAATGCTGGCATGATAATAAATGCAACAACCGTTTTATTGGGATGTTCAGTTTTCAATCGATGGTTCAATCTTGCTAATGCTTCAATGTACATGTCGACGCCCTTATTTCTGTACTCATATCTTCCCGCGATGAAAAAATACAATGTGTTTTCGAGATCAAAGTCATAATGGCCATAGAAATGGCCACGAACAAACTCATTGATCTTAGCCTTTCTTAAAGCATGCAAGTTCTGAAACTCGTGTACAGCTTGAAATTTGACTACATTCAATCCATTCGGCAGAACTCCGTCTGGTTTTCGTTTCAACAAATGTTCAGATTCATATGCCGTGATATGAGATACGGTGGTGAATACATCTGCACTGTGGGCAGCACCTCGTTCAATACAATAACGATGATAAATTCCTCGTTTACCAGCTTCAGCATCAACATCAAAATATTGCAAATTGTTGTAAAAATCCACCGATCCAGCACAAAGGTATCTGCCTAAAAGAGTAGCATGAGTGGTGAAAATAGTAGTCACATCAATTTGACGCTTCCTACAAAGGGGTAATGCAACCCCTGCAAGCCATTCATGAAAATGAGCAATGACTGCATGTTTAGTATCATGAGCAACATATTCACCCAAAAACCAAGCCACAAGATATCCAAAAACAATGGCCTCATTAGTTTCGCTGTCACCTGGTGGGGCAGGGATTCCCGCAACTGACCATAGGTCTGACTTCAATTCATCTAAATGGCTATATCCTGACCCCGTATCGAACAAGATAACTCGAGGAGCACCCTCAATGAGCCATCGACCATAGACATAGTCGATGCCTCTTGCTCGCATAGATTCTAATGCCTCTTTTAACTCAGGCGTAGCAGGCTCAAGTTCTTCGACTTCAGTTTCGGCGCTACGTCGATTTAACGGGCCAATGAGACAGTACCGTCCTCTGTATTCCCTTGTGGTTATAGGCGCCTTGGATTTGATAACCGAGTAGATACCACCCACTCGGTTAGCGACCTCTGTAGAGACTTCAAATAGTAAATGCTCTTTTATATTTCTCATGGCCGTTTAATTAAATAGATACTTTGGATAGTTGCTTGGCTGCTTTCAAATTCTTCTTCAGCGATAAATGCAGAGATGGTAATGCACAAACACAAAGAGTGACAGCCTCCAATTGTCAAGAGGAGGGTTCTTTGAATGGGTCTCGAGAGTATTTAAGAAACCACGAAACAACAAAGTTTTCCGTAAAACGGGTGATGATAAATTGGTAGAAGCTTAAGGTGGTGTTAATTGTTTGCCCCGGTAACAATTGAGCTTTTGCGGGGGCCCGTAACCATGCCACCCAAAATATTATTATGCAGTATACTACTGCGGTAGTATAACACTGCAATTTAAAGAGGCGGCAGGTTATCGATCGCACCGGTTCGCATGCATGGCATTGGAGCATGTGACGCATAGAATCGATACCGATAGAACTTAGCAATTAAGTTAGCTGATCACAGCGCTTGCCAATGCCATGCGTACGTACGTACGCGTACGTGGTGCAAATTGGTAACCTTAACCTGGCTTAACGTTTGTTGGATTTATACACATTTTCCTATTACTCGATTACCTAATTATCACGTGATAAGGGATCGGTGTATATCTTATACCTTAAAATTTTACTAAGGTTTCTTTTCTTTTCTTTTCTTTCTTCTCAACTGTCATATTAGATTCCATTGCTGAATTATTGACACTGCTGCTTTATTATTATC
>JAJMEQ010000139.1:0-31446 GCA_030574255.1 Groenewaldozyma tartarivorans
TGTATTGATCATCTTTGATGTGATTAGGTAATTGAAGATGTGTATAAATCCAACAAAAAGATGGATAATTATAAGAGTTTTCAAACTTAAGTTTGGATCCTCTCAAACCTGTTCCAAGCGCTATAGAGTTATTTGAATTGTCTGTCTCGATTAAATTCCACTACCAAAGCGTTTAAACTTCAACGCGTCTACGTGCCTAGATACCTATAATCTGGTGCGGCTGATATCAATTAACGTATTTAGCTGCGCGACTTCAACGCGTCGAAATGGATCGCATCTTTTATTTTCGAAATCTACATTCATAAATCTTTAACAAAACAATGACTGTAGAATCAAACGTGGAAGAAAAGTCATACCTTGACTTATGCAAACGGATCATTGAAGAAGGTGAAGTGAGAAAAGACCGTACAGGTACAGGTACCGTTAGTCTATTTGCGCCGCCACAGTTACGATTCAGTTTACGAGATGATGTTTTACCATTGCTAACTACCAAACGTGTTTACTTCAAAGGTGTATTAGAAGAACTATTGTGGTTTGTCTCTGGATGTACTGACTCTACTAAACTTAGCGAGAAGGGTGTGCATATATGGGACGGTAATGGGAGTAAGGAGTTTCTTAAAGGACGGGGATTGGATCATCGACGCGAAGGTGATCTTGGTCCTGTATATGGGTTCCAATGGCGACATTTTGGGGCTACTTATAAAGATGCTGATACTGATTATACAGGACAAGGAGTTGACCAGCTAGCTGAAGTTATCAGACAAATCAAAGAGAACCCATATGACCGAAGAATAATTCTATCTGCTTGGAATCCTGCTGCTATGCCTGAAATGGCTTTACCTCCATGCCATATTTTAGCCCAGTTCTATGTTAGTTTTCCTGGTGATGGCCAAAAGCCCCAGTTATCTTGTCAAATGTATCAGCGAAGCTGTGATATGGGATTGGGCGTTCCTTTTAATATTGCTTCTTATGCTTTACTTACAAAAATGATTGCACATGTCTGCGATATCGATTGTGGAGAGTTTATCCAAACTATGGGGGATGCTCATGTATATTTGGACCATATTGAACCTTTAAAAGTTCAGATAGCACGAACACCTGGATCGTTTCCTAAATTGAAGTTTGCTAGAAAGATAACTTCAATAGACGATTTCAAATATGAAGATTTCATATTAGAGGATTACAAGCCTCAGAAAAAGATTGAAATGAAAATGTCAGTATAAATAAATAATAAATTAGCTATGATACATTAATAAGTTATCTTTTAAATGATGTTCTAAAGTGAACAAAGTATTTCGTAACTTGAGCTCTTCACATCCACATAGCCTCGAAGCTGCTGTTATAATTATTTGATACTTGTAAGGTATATCTGCTTCAACACTATATACGGCATACCTTGATCCAGGAGTCATTGCAATGCTCTCAGGATCAGTTTTTTGTATAGCTTCACGTTCCATGTCAGTTAACTCGGAATACCACATTTTACTAGTACTTTGTAATAGTTGAAGTACTTCAGTAACTGCTGCTCTAGTAGCGACTATTGGTTGTTCATCTTCAACATTTTGATCCAGTATCTTCCCGGTCTCGGGGTCATATTTACCCACTGGAAACATCTCATAAAGCCGTTTCCTAGTAGGTTTAACTTTTGCATCCCTATCTATAAATGTTCGTTCAAACCAATTTAAATACCGATGAATTTTTGAATCGTTCCAAAAAAACACATCCTTTTCACTTACGTCTATCATTGGTTCATCTTCTACCCATACTTTACGAATCATATCTAACCACAAATCCCAATCAAGCACCAATTCAGCAGCAGTGCCCTCTGGTACCGCATATCGTACAACATCATCAAGACCATAGCATAATTTGAGACAAAGAAGAACCATACATACAATAGTAGCTTCAGGATCCTTTTTGATAAGTTTTTTGACAGCCACATTTCCAACATGATTAAATTTATCATATAGCAATTTCACGGCATCGTAAATTTCGGGTGGTAAAAATAGATCATGGATCACTTTAAATATTAATGGTTCCCAGCTGTGTTCAGGAAATTGCAATGAAAACCTGTTATTCAAGTTTTCAGCAACGCTTGATACACCCTTTTGTAGCATGTCAAGTGTTGGTGACCGTCTTGGAGTTAATTGAGGATAATATGCTTCAGGCAACAAATTTCTCATTGTATCGGGTAACAACAAAATACCCTTCATATAGGGTAATTCATATTGATAAATCCAACGATTAAAATCATAAAGATAAATTGATAGATTCATAAGTCGACATCCAAGGTAACAGAAAATGACTGTATGTATAAGCTCGACTCTATCAAACACCAATTTCTGTTGTTTATTGTTTTTCCTTACTTTTGAACTATCGTCATCACTATCACTAATACTCTCGTCAGAATCGTCGGTACTGGTACTATTATCAGTATCCGCTTCAATGAAAATATGATCACTATCATCAGCTTCTTCGACATCTCCATAAGACGTCAAGGCAAATTTCGTATCATTGATAAATAATCCCCATATAGACCTAACAATGTTTTCCAGTTCTTTGGGCAACGCCTGTACATTTATAAGCCAAGCGACTTGTTGCCGAATAAGATGCTGTATACACTGCATATATAGCGCATTCCCTTCCTTACCATACAATTTCAGTACTCCATTATCTGTCTTGGAAGCACTTGGTGCAAGAATTTGAGAAGACTTTAATAAAGGATCCTTTGACCGAAGATCAATTGTTCTAGTACCAGCAACGTTAGCATAAGCATCTTCGTCTTCACCAAACTCTAAAACACCCTCAGCCACGTGGCCATTGCGGCATGTCCTCTGTCCGTCTATAACGGTCCATAACCGTGAGTTACAGTTATCCACGCCGCATCTTGGACCTCTCGTCCATGCCATAGAGAATTTGCATTTGATGGCCGAAACGCTTGCAATTGAGTGAGCTCGAGCGTTAACGTTCGATCTGTCGTATAAAAGTATAAAATCTAGAGATCGGAACGTACGTACGTACGTACGTATACGCGTAGATATGTCTGCTGACTCAGTGCTGAGAGCCTTAAATTGGGCGTATCTCTCATTCAAAATATTCTCAAATTGTATGTTCTCTGGTATATCGGTCTGAAAATACTGAGGTGGTGCATTGCTACTTATCCCGTCTGTTTTCTTATCCCTGAACTCCTCGGTTCTGCTACTGGAACTAGTCGAATCATTGAACTGAACCAAAGTTTGATATTCATGAAGCGACATATCGATAATGCTGATATGCCTATAGTATAGTTATATTAGGGGCAATTCTAAAATATTCACTTTTTAAATAATAAAAATAAACTGAAATTTTGGTTATATAACTTATGTTGTGTCATAAACTGATAGATAAATATTCTAGTTTAACGTTAGCATCAATCTTGATCCGTTGGATCATCAAAATTCAGGGGGGTTGCTATGACAACAGGAGTCATATATGATGATATCTTTACACTCCAACACAACATTGCGATACACCATCTCGTAGCATTGGCTGTTACCTGTTTTTAGACTTCTCTTTAATAAACATATCGTAGAGTACATTTAGGTGGTTGATATCATTATGTTCTCTCTTAGTTGTTAGTAATTATCAATTATTTCAACTTTCAAAATTCAAAAAAGAAATGTGTATTTCCTGATTGTAGTTTACGAATCATATGTAGACTGAGGTAGCTTTTTCAGTTTCAAGCTCAAACCAAAAAAAGTGTTTAAAAGTCTAAAAAGAAATTACTAATTAGTAAATAATAGTAATTTACTAAAATAATATTAATAACTATCAGTAACTAATAATTTACTTAAATTTAGTAGTAAATCAATAATATTATAATAATAAACAATTCAAAGGACCAAAGGTTGAATTAAATGAATTTAAAAATCTGTCCTTTAGCTTAGCTAAGACTCTTGAATAATAAGAATGCAGTACTAATACAAGTTAACTGTTACGAACTCAACTCAACAAGTCTCGATTCAAATTGAATATTCAACAGTCGACCATAGATACGGCTAAATCTATGAGAATGTTTACAAGTTACAGTATTTAATAGTCAATATTAACACATTAGCTAACTATGAACTAGTATATACCCCCCTTGAGCCTTATCAGAGGCCCACTAGATACTTTTTCATCCTTCGACGAGTATCTCAGTGATATTCACGAGACTTCGCGGCCCTACCGACCTTTGCCTAGGCCAGTAGCCTGAAGCCTGAAGCCTGGCGCTATACATTCCTAAAACCACAACCATTATAACCCGGAGGTATTATTCCCTTCACCCCCCTTTATGATGTGGTGAAGCATGCCCATGCATTGGCGAACCACCGCCTCTTGGATGCCCATATTGATTGAATTGCTGGGGTTGTGGCTGCTGTGGTGCTGGATAGAAAAATCCTGCTCCACCTGCACCTTGCTGCTGTGCTAATAATGCCGGCGGTATTCTTGGCGAGGTCATATTAGGTACGTACCCCATCATAGGAACACCTACAATTGGTTGAGGAGGTCGACCATAATATTGAGGCATTGCATATTGCGGATACCCCATGCCCGGTAATAATTGAACCGGCATTGGTGAATTACCGCCTGCTATTGGACTACCACGTTCATCAAATGCCGGTTGCATCATAGGTACCATATTTACTCCCATCATATTACCCATAGGTGTAACTGGGAAACCCGCTCCATCTACTCTTGCTCCACCGTAAGGTAATGCCCCAACCAAACCTCCACCAGGAACACCAACACCCGACGCTTGCAAAATCCAATCACGATATGATATCTGAACAGTTTCTGTCCATGTAGGAGGAGAAACAAAAGCTCGTTCAATTACAAATGGTCCTATAACATCCGTACCAGCTGTCTCTTTACCTTCTTGGCCAGTTGCTTCCTTTACCTTTGCTTGTTCTTTCTTCCGTTCCTCATATTCCTTGCGGGCGGTCACAAATGGATTGAATGATCCTTCAAATGATTTAGATCTGGCAGTCTTGCCAAACAAGGACTGACCGGAAGAAGGCCTATTGACAGGAGAGTTCCCATGACTGGAAATTGCAGGAGAGACAGACCCAGTAATAGGAACAACAGGCGGAGGTATACTAGCAACAACAGGTGGAGGAGGGGGAGGAGGAGGAGGGGGAGGAGGAGGAGGTATAGCTACCGGATTGAATGATGCAGGAGTGAAAGAACGTGCAGATGGGTTGGGTCTAAATTCACGCGCGTTAAAGTTGAATTTGGGCTTCTTATCCCCAGGAGCAGTTCCTTTATTGGATTGCACCGGCTGCTGAGATTGAGGTTGAATAGATTGTGCTGCTGATTGAGACTTGGTTTGAGGAGTGGCTGTTTTCTGAGGTGACTTTGATTGCAAACTTTCTTTCGAACTGTTACCACTACTTAGAGCAACAACAGCTGGCGAAACAGTACGTGAGATGGGAGTAGATGATGCAGACGATTCCCTTGATGCCTTAGCATTTGCAGTTGCTCTTTGTAAGATTTCCTCTTGCTTCTCTTTATCCTTTGCTAAAATTGAAATCAAATCTGCAGGAACAGGCGCATTAATTTTATAATCTTGAGAGAATTTCTTGAAATCATGTAACCGATCAGTCTTACGATCTTTCTTTTCACGACTACTCAATCGTTCATATTCACCCGAAACAAATTGAGCAAATGAACCAGCAAGCTCTTTTTCCAGATCCTTTTCAACGATACCTTCTTTCTTATTTTTATTGGGCTTAGACAATCCATTGTTAGGTTTAGCAGAACTTGATATAATAGCAGGATCATATGGCATACCTTCAGGTGTATTTAGACCAACAGGTACAGCAGCTTTAGTATTAGCTGATTGTTTCCTTGCACTGGGGATAACATATGGCTTAACATTCTTCTTGTCACCACCTCTATCAACACCCGAATATTTATCTTCTTCATCTAAACCACTATCATCAATCACTTGACCTCTTTCCTCAGCCAAATGAACATTACCACCATGACTGGCACTAGCAATTTCAGCTGCCAACTTTTCAGCACGTTTCTCACGTAAATGATACTCAGGATGACTCTTATCAATTGCAGTAGTATAATAATGCTCGTCAAAAGTATTATCTACCCCGAACCGTTCTTTATTCACAGCAAATTGATCCCAATGCCCATTATCACCAGCAGTTTCTTCTAATGAAAGCCCTGTATCAGCCTCATCAGGAGTCCATCTCTGTAATTCACGCTCAACATATTCCTTATTTGAAATATCTGCATCTGTTCTGAATCCACCATTTCGTTCCTTTTTATCAGGTGTCAAATCAGGAGCAGTAATATAAATATCCATCAAGTCCTTAGATAAGATTACTAAATCATCATAAGGTTCATTAAGATCGAGATTTGAATCCTTTTCTTCACCAGGAGCCAATTGATAAAGTTCAGCTTGTTTCAAAACGACCCCAAGATCTTGAGGAGACACAGCAGCGAGAACACCTTTGATTTGAGCTCCTGATGCAACGGTGACAATAGCACTCGACCCAATTGATTTGGCCAATAAATACCTCAATCTATCATTCATAAGACTGGCAACTTCTTCAGGATTGGCTGCAGGGGCATTAGAACCAGAATTACCTGATTTCTGAGCTGGAGAATGAGTACCAGTAGCTCCAGAACTACCCGGTGATGCTGACCCTCCTGCACTCACCGAATGTTGCCTAGAATGAGTATTGTGATGACCGTGCCATCCCTGAGACTTGCCTTGGTTGTTATTATCCGAATCAGATGATTTGTGAGAAGATCTGGTGGATTGTTGTCTACCAGCCCTAACACTCATGATGAAAGTATCAGGGGGAAAAAACAATACCTCAAAACACAAACAACTTATTTATGTGGAAAACCAGTTCCAGTGAGCGAATTGGTGCTCAGCTCAGATCCACAGCAGAATTCAAAATCACCGTTCACCTCGTTTCAGTAAAAAACAAGAGGAAGAAACGAAGTTTTCAACAAGAAAAAATAACGAAACCACAAACCAAAACGTCGTACAAATCACAAGAAGCAAAACAACAATAGAATAAACCCGTTCTCCTGGAAGCGTCAATATGCCAACCAAGGATCAAATATGGGGTTTCTACTTTTATTGCTTGTTGTCTGGGTCGGTGATGTTTGGAGGGTGCGAAGAGAACTCGCGCTGTTTTGAAGGAAAAACACAAAAAGCTCAAGAAGTTCAAAAGAAGATTTGTGTAAACGTTAACGTACGTTATAACTCAGCTTTTTTTCATGATGATCATGAAATATTATTAACCTTAATAAATTTTAAAGTAAACGTTAAATTTACCGGTACCGTTTGATTAACGTTGATGGATCTTGTGGGATTTAAATTTTGCTAGTTCCAAAAGCTTGATTTGAAGATTCCCAGATTCGAGTTCTGAGAGGAGTTGGCCAAGGTGTCGTAGCTTTGACAGAAACTCCCACCAGCTGATCGTTACGCGGGAGTTTGAGCAGAGAATATGAAAATAGGACGGACTGCCGATATCTAAGATTGATAGATACGCTACTGATATATCGGGAATTCACAAACTAGGATTGAGAGTTTCAAAGATTCCAGGCGAATTATGCAAGGCTTCGAGAGAATGTGAATAAATATATAGATTATGTCTAAGCTGATATCCCAATCTACGATCAGTAAGGGGATAATTCTTAGTTTTCGCTTATACCAACTGCTGAGAAGATCCAATCTTTCCTTCAATCTCATCAGCAAGCTCTAGAATAGAACCCAATTCGGAAACGTTCCGTTTCATTTTATTCTGTTGAGCAACTAGCCGCTGTAAAAGAGCATCCAGGTTCCTATCAGTTGTCTATAAGGTTAGAATCGCTCAAGAATGACTTGACAAGGACATATATGAGCATTGCCTAACAATTCCACATTCACTTACAGAAGATACACTCGGGGGTTCCAGATCTATTTCTTCAGCCGAATCCCCTAGTATAGGCTTCGGCCAGTTCCCATTTTCGTCCGGTAGGGCCACCTTCTTTCTCATTGTTATGCTTCTCGCCTACATATTAGCAACAAAATAGTAACACACAAACAGCTATTTGTGCACTTACTCCTCGGATAGCTTTTGATTGTCTCGCTTTACTCAATGACAACGTATTTTGCAGAGTTTCCATGAACTTTTCTTCTGCTTGTAATTTCCTATCTCTGTTAGATTGACGACCCATTACAAAACTACTTCTCGACTTACGTCTCCGTTTTGTTGATCTCCGTCTCTAGAAGTCCTATTTGAGATAAAACAGGTATCAATGCTTCTTCGGTTTTCTCTATTTCACTCTCGAGATCCCCAGTGAATAGTAATTGCGTGGTATCTGGTGGAACAGGTGTATGATCCAATTTATTACCAACATGCTCGAACAATTTCGCCAGAACTTGTCTAAATTCCTTTTCGACCTTTCGGCTAGGACAATCTTCCAATATAGTATTTGCAGTGTCTAATAAATCATTCATGACCGATTCTTGGATCGATTCTGGGACATAATTCCATGCTAATTTCGAGGCCGATGATGATCCAGCTAGTTGTGGTAAATCAGGCACAAATTTCTTCTTCCGACCCTTTCGCTGACTCTCCAGATTTGCCCGTTTCATTGTCTGCTAGCAGACACCAATAGCAATGGTGCTAAGTCCGTCGACGCGTCTAAAAGTGTCTCGGGAAAACCTACTACTTCGGTCGCGTCAATCGGATCCTAGATCTTTATCGATATCGACGTTATCGATCTAAAGCTAGCTAGCGCTTGAAATTAACGCCTACCAAGCTAGCTTGAGATATCTCGATCGCGATCTTTATTCTTCTGTTCATCGACCTGAGTTTCCGAAGACACCAGTTGATCACGGAGAAACGTCACAATGGCTGAAACAAAGGTTGACATACCACGGTAAGTCTATTATCCAGATACTGTGAATGATAATGTCTGTTATTAACAATAAAACAGGTCGGTAATACAAAAACTTGTATTTTTTACGGGAGCAATGATTTTGTTTCCTATAACTATTTTCTTCATATTCCAGTATTTGTTCAGTAACAATGCATTGTACTCTGGTGCCGCTGCCGCTGTAACTGCTAATCTTGTACTTATTGGTTATGTGGTTGTGGCGTTTTTAGAAGATACAGGAGAACCACAAAAGGATCCAAGGAAAGAAGATTAATGTACATAACAGTTATATATTATCTATTAGTAAATGCCCGGAATTATCCTATATGGCACTTTTTTCTTGTATTCTTTCCAAGTTTCTCCATACTTTTTGCTGCATTTTTCTTCGTCTCTTATTTCTCGGTGTATTAACAAAGCACCAAAGAACACCACATAGAAATAGGTTATAGGAGTGTTGAACCCTGTTGGCAAGGAATAACACCAAGCAATTATCCAGTCACCTAGATAATTGATATGCCTTGCAATTCCCCACCATCCCGATGTTATCAGCTTACTACCTGTAGGCGTTTCGATATATTTCAGATGAGCAACAGAGGGGTCACCTATTTTGAACTTGGCCTTTTGGTTATTAGATAGTCTGAAGATCAACAGACCAGTGAGAAATAAGGCAACAATAAATCCACTCTTGGCTAGCCCCAGTTCGATAGGATGGTCAGCAAGGTATCGTGAGGGTAATGAATAAGAAAATGGCACTAGTGCGAGATCTCCAAATACTAGCATGAATCCAAACCCATCTGTAACAACATCAATCATACTTATAAGCCCCTCTTCGTAGAACGTGCCCTCAATGACGTAGTATGACTGGAAAACAGATACAAGAATAATAGAGTCGGTCACCCGACCGTAAGTCCAATATTGGTGATGTACCATTGATAAGTTAATGACGACCCATAGTAAAAGACCTGGTCTCATTTCACAAAATAACTTCAAGTCAAAAAATCCTATGCGTGGATTAAGCTCATGACCTAGAAACCAGTCATATATAATGTTCCCAGTGTTAGCACCAAGGGCTAATAAAGGTTGGGGTTTCCGCAATGAGTATAAGTATAACAACGTGGAGAAAATGAACGAGAAGACAATTGTAACTGCAGTTAGCTGGATCAAGTTATCATAAACAAAATCAAGCTCAGGTAATTTCCAATTATTCAGTATACCTCTAGATACTAGGATTGTACCAAGAATAATCATTACTGATTTTCCATTGAACTTGTAATCAAGGACTTGACCATTTCGAAGTAAAGTGCCCTTGACATGTTTGCCTGGCACTATTATATCAAGGAGAGCCAGGCCTAAGAACCATGCGGCATATGCATAAACTGCTGGCAGAGTTATTAGTTCAGTTGACTTCCATTGATCTTTATATGGCTCAATGGATGTCCAAGAAACTGGACATCCCTTAGAATTACAAGTGAACCCAAATATTATCAGCAATAAGGGAAGGCCAAAAGTGATACCTAGGGACCCTGGAACACCTCCAAACTCCCTCTTTTCAGTTTTTGGGTTCAATTCAGTCATTGTGAGTATACCTAAGACTTGAACATTCGAGGCTTGTTTTATAATATTAAAAGTTAGACGAGAATATTCTTGAGATCTCGATATCGATGTTGTCGCGTTGATCGTATCCACGCGTGCGTGCGTGAAAAGCTCACCGCCAAATTTCAAGCTTCCAACTTTTATAAACTTTTGACCGATCTCAGCTTTAACCTTTAAAATTAGATATCTTCAATTCGATATTTAGATCTTAGAATATGCACCAGCAGTTATCACTGTTTGGAGTGGTTAAGAATGCAGATATAAAAGCTACGCTGCATATGCTTTCGGCATGCACTGGTATGAGGCCAGTAACAATATTTGATCACCATGTGTATTGGGCACCTAGGGCATCTCCAGATCCTAACAGCGGCGGTACTAGTAAATACGAACAATATCGGATTCTATCTATATGCCCTTTAAAAGACGATAGTGAGGTTTTGGGGTTTATAGATGGTCAAGAAAAAGTGCGCAAAAATAAGAATTGGACATTAAAGATAAGTGAGATCCCTGAGGGAGGGGAAATAAATAAAACATTCACTTCTCAGACAAGATTAACTGCTAGCATTGTTGACGGAGATTTGATTGATTTTATGCAGAACTTGGGGTACGAATTTGCTTATGAGTATTGGATGAAGGGGTATTATTTTGTTCATGAAAATATAGTTATACAATTATTTAGACTGTATAGATTGGAGGTGAAGCAACAGGAACCTGATAGAATGGTTCTTGATGGAGATGGTGAAATTAAAGAGGAAGAAAAAGTATATAAGGAGAGTAAACTAGTTGAATTGGATCCATCAGAGAAATGGATAGTTAAGATTTTTATTGATGTCAAATCATTAACTGATATGGAAGCATTTACATCTGCTAGAAGTCAATTAGATTCATTTTCTAATGAAATATCAGAATTAGTTAAATTTTCCACACCTTCAAGAAATTCATTTGATACAAGAATAAAGAAACGATAATGATAATGATAATGATGATGATGATGATATAAATAAGAAAAAATTACATAAAAAGTCTAATCTCTATTTATTAAAAATTGATATTAATATAATTATTTTCCATTCTTTTTGGATTTTTCAATTTTTCTTTTCTTGCTTCGTAAAGCTTCTTCTCTTGCTTTTGTCTTTTCAACGCCTGCTTGAATTCTTTCATATCTGACTTTATTCTTATTAGTCATCATTATCTTTCGAAGTTCCTTTTCTTCTTGTTCTTTATCTTTAACTGTTCTCTTCTTCTTTTTCTTCTTGTCCTTTTCTTTGCCATTTTCAGAGTTGGCCTCAGAGTATTTAATACCAGCAGCTTCTTTTTCAAGTTCTTTTTGCATTTCTAATTGCTCAGCATCTTCCTCATCTTCCTCTTGATCCTCATCACCTTCGGCCACCTCAATTTCTTCCTCCTCTTCGTCACTCTCACTCTCCTCTTCGCCGTCAACATCAACATTCTCAGGATCATAAGTAGCAGAATCACCCCATGGACTTAAATGTGGGGGTAAGGATTGTCCTGGAGCATAATCATTAACTGGTAATAAAGAAGCTTTATTGATAGAATCAAAGATCCATTGAGGTTGAACATAAATTCGACCAGGCACTTTACTGGAAATAGCAGGCCGGTCACAAATTTGATGAGTTACTGAGGATAAATCTATTTCATTCAATTTATCTTCAGTAAGTTCATTGCTTTGTTTTTCATTTTCATTATCTACAAGTTCATCTAAAGCACTTTCAGCAATGAACCTACCACCAAATGAGGTTATAAGGAATTCCATTATACTAAGAGGAACTTCTCGACCAATGAAAAATACCAATGAATCAAATAATGGTTTATCTTGAGTTTGTTTCTTTGGTTGAGCCAATAAATCACTTGCAATAGTTTCAGTAGCAGGAATAGCTTTGAATTGATCAAGTTCAGCTTCAGCTTCACCTTCTTCAATTTGATCTTCGACTTCATCATCATTATTATCTTCATTAGCTTCAGCTTCAGCCTTCAAAGCAGCATCGACTTTAACTTCTTTCAATGGTTTATCAGAAGTACTAGCAGCAGGAATCAAAGGAGCTACTTCTGCTTGTTTCTTGGATTCCAAAACATAAGCAGACAACCCACCAACACCCTTCAACTTATTACTGTCAATAGGAGGAGGATAGACTAGACCTGCTTCAGTATAGAGCCTGTAAAGAACGAAATGCAACAACGTAGTATAAAATTCCAAGAAAGTTAACATGATCTTGAAATCAATATCTGATGGAACATTTTGAGGGAAATTGAAAGGAACAAGCCATAAAATTTCTTGCCCTTTTACAACTGCTTGATAATAAACACCCTTAATACTGACAAATACCTTTTTGAGTAGTTTTTCTCTTGAGATATATGCCATCCATTCATTACATAATCTTTGGGCGTCTTCAGTAATTCTAGATGAAATAGCATCAGTTGCCGGCAACAAGGCAAACAAAAACAACATTGACAATGGATCATCTAGATCACTTAATGCATCAACAAAAGTAGGATATCGTTCTTTGATAATATGATCCAATTTATATCTAGGACGATTATCATCTATTCTTTTAGCATCTGAAATATCACCTCTACCAAGAGCTCTAGACAATTTCCTAGCAAAGATCTTTTGTTCTCTGAACTTTTCCAAAACAGGCTCATGCATCAAATATTGGATATCCTTGACATGATAAAAAGTTGTAGGTTTACTTGATCCTCTAAGAGCCTTTCGTTTATTTCTAGGCTCCCGGGGGAAAATTCCCTTAAATATAC
Source organism: Groenewaldozyma tartarivorans (assembly GCA_030574255.1). Taxonomy (NCBI): domain Eukaryota; kingdom Fungi; phylum Ascomycota; class Dipodascomycetes; order Dipodascales; family Trichomonascaceae; genus Groenewaldozyma; species Groenewaldozyma tartarivorans. Next base: position 13,282 of record JAJMEQ010000139.1, read on the forward strand.
ATAACCGACGGAAATCTGCTAAGGATACTTGTAGCCTGTTAACAGCCTGAGTACGAGTAAGGTAGTTCTTGGCCTGAGAACCACTCTTAGCCTTCTTGGCTTTGGTTTTCTTCGTAGAGGGCATCTGGTATATTCAGTGATTGGAAATTTTCACTGGGTGAAAAAAAAAAAATTTTTGGATCGATCTTGATAACTCTTATCGACATCACCCTGGTAACCATTTTAATTAGCTATCTCAAAGTTAAACATTAACGTTAACGTTAGGTTAACGTACGTACGCGTTACTGAGCAGACTGAGAGCGCTCGAGAGCTCCAGACCTAGGTTATAGGCTATACAAGTACAGTTAAATAATTCCAGAGCTAATAAGTAACTGATAATTGGGTCTATGAGCTTCAATTAATAGATAACCCATTAGGGATACATTAAATATATAATTTATTCAATTTACATGGAATCATATCATGTTATAATTCACTGTTTCATCTCAGCATTCATTTTTTTTATGAAGACTCCTTGATTCTTAGAATGAAATTGACAACGACAGCAGCCAGCAAGAAGAAACATAGCATGGTCGGCCCGAATCTATCGTCATATGGACCACTTCCACGTTGCCTGATAGCGGCAGCTCGCCAATGGTAAGTGACCAATGCGTATGCCATTGTAGCCATAGCTACAAATGTGAATAATGCAGCTGAAATTCTACCAATTTGATCTCCAAAGTTCAGCAACCCGACCGCTAGACCCCCAAGGATAACTGTGAAGTTCAGCCATGAAAGGAACGTCCGTTCATTGGCAAAGAAGACCTTGGGCTCTACTCGGGTAGGCAAAGCTATCCGTTTCCCTTTACCTTCGTTAGCTTTTCTTACCGAATTGACAATGAGACCCTCAGAGCAAAAACACTTACCTGGAGCGGCTTGAAGTAACGGAGCCGTCGACATTGCTACTTGCCAGTATATATTGTCGAATGCTGAAAAGATAAATGCAATGAAGAGAGATAAAGGGATCGATCAAAATAAAGTGAAGAAAAGCCTCGATCGAACAACACGTGGGTCAATCCTCAACAAATAACAAATTTGTGTGATCGATAACTCAAACATCTTCGACGATTATCAGAAAACTCATACTTTGAAACTTTCTGGGAAATATATAAGTACCCCCATGGCCAACATAGTAAGATTCCCATATTTGATCTCCAAGTAAGTGAACTTTTGCAATTTTTGCACCGTATAATATATATATATGTACATTTATGGCTGACTGGTAGATACGGAGATCCAGCCTTTGGCATTGCCATTGGAGTATTAGCGTTCCATTTATATGAAAAACGAGAACACACCGACAATAATACTCCTACCTTGATGCAATTGATCCAGAAACGATGGGACAAGCGTTCTCAGAAAGAAGAGTAGATCCCATAGACAATATGCCCTTTATTTATTTTGTATTTACAGGGTTGTTCCCTCTGACATTTTCTTCTTCACCAATTTGCGTATCAAATCTTCTTCCGTGGGATTAGGAGTCGGTCTGAGCTTTTTATTGACCCGGTTAGACATTCTTCGTGCACCCATAGGATTAGGTCCCGGTATCAAACTATTGGAGACTGCCCCAACACTCGCCTTTTCTGCAGCTTCACTTGCTTCTATTCTGGAATGATGACGTTTCATCCATTCACCCAAACTCATGGGATTAGGCTTGTTCAGTATCTCGTCATCGTCTTCAGAGCGCTCTTGTACATCTTCAAATAAATTTGCAAGATGCTGTGCCTCTTCGCCCATGGCTTTTAAGTCTGCATTAACTTCTTGCTCAGGCCGAATCTTTATTGGTTCATTTTTAATTTGTAAGTCGGCAGGCAACTTGCCTGATTCATTTATAGCAGATAGCATATCAAGTAGTCTTGAAACGTCTCTTTGTACTGAGTTGAAAACTCGTCTGGCTCGAATATTTTCTCGGTGAAGTGACTCACATTCGGCCATTACTTTTTCAAATTTTTTGGATAACTTTCTATATTTTTTCTTAAAACTCTTGTATTGGTCTTTATTCTGACCTTGGGTCTGTGGCTGTGTTTGAGATTGAGGTTCAAGCTGTTGATGTGTTTGCACTATTTGTGCTGGCTGGTTAAATGAATTCAGAGATGGTTGCGAATTAGGACGTTCAATACTTTCACCATTACTTAGACCCATCATTTGCGGTGTTGTAATTTGATTCAGCTCCATTCTTCTATATACTTTGAAAATCCGAGTCGTGACACTTTTGCGCGTTTGGTTTCAAACTTCTCTCAGTATTAAAGCTTGGAATTTCAAATGTCCTATAACACGTTAACGTTATATAGAGTTAACGTTATAAGCTCGCGCTAAACAGGCCGGCCTAGCTGTGTAGCTTTTGGATCGATGAGTGCAATTTGTTCATAGCTAGACGTCTAACATGCACTGACACTAACAGATTGTACGTTCGGTATAGCTAGTTAATAATAATAACTGATACAGCTTCAGATCTTGACGTAACGTTAGAGCTCGAAAGCCAGAATGAGAGAATGCATGTACCAGCTCAACGGGTTGGCCAATTAGACGCCAGTACACTAGATTCGGAGCTATTGGGACTAGTCAAGACTCAACTATGGGATGCATTCAAGTACTTCAAGCCTGATATTAAGGATAAATACGAGGCTGAACTATTACTACTACTAAGACTAGCATTATTTAAATTAACAGTATGGGATAATAGTACAACATATGGAGCATATTTACAAAATTTGAAGTTTGTGAAATCTCATTCAACTAGCAGAAAGCTAATTGATATTTCCAAAAAGCAGAAATTACTATATGGACTATTAATAGTAGGTGGAGATTATTTATGGACAAAGATTGATTCTCATTTAACTGAACGAGCTTACAATGAAGATTCAGACGCACTAAATAAAGGAAGAAAAGTGCTTGAAGTTGCATGGAGTACTTCATCATTGTTGAATTTCTTATTATTCCTTTATTCTGGGAAATACTCTACTTTGATATTAAGATTATTACGTATAAAGTTAGCACCAATTACTAGAAAAGCTGCTAAGAGTATCAATTATGAATTTCAAAATAGACAACTGGTATGGAACACTTTAACTGAGCTTTTGCTGTATATTTTACCTATGGTGAATTTATCAAGGGCCAAAATAAGAATCAGTAGATTTTTATCTGGCAATTCTCCTGATACTATCGATCCTCAGAAATTGGTCAACTATTTACCGGTAAAAACTTGTGCAGTCTGTTACCAGTCAAAGGAGAAGGGATTCACTGACGTGACTAATCCGTATAAAGGCGACTGTGGCCATATTTATTGTTATGCGTGTATAATGACCCAATTGGCTGATTCGGATAACCGATGGCCATGTCGTAGATGTGGCAAGACTATAACAGTAGCTGTGCCATTCAGAGATGTAATTGATACAACAGTTGAGCAAGAGAATAATGAAGAGGTCAAGACGGAAAGTGGAGAAGAGTATGTATCATATGATGAAGAAGAAGAAGTGGAAGAAGAATTTATAGAACCGAAGGGATTTATAGTAACAGAGGATAATCTATACTAACTTCTGTATACTATGACTACTAATCAACTGGGGAACAAGTTATGCACCAAAATAATGTGTAGAGGCCGAGTGACATTTATAAGCAATAAGTAATGATAGCCCATATATGAAGATAAATTACATCTAGTTAATTATTTGTTTCCCTGTCTCTCTATTCAGCGCCCTGAGATTGTCTTCGATACATTTCTGCCACTTCACTTGAAGTTGTGGCATCTTCTGGTGATTTATCGTCTCTTACTCGTATGAACCGAGGGAATCTTAATGAAACACCTCTATCTAACTCATGTATACCTGCTTTGTATACTGGTGATAAGGACAGATCTGCCGTCAATACTTCCCAAACAGTTGTAGGTTCAAACCAAACATCTGGAGCAGCACCAGATGTATAAGATATATAAGATTTAGGCTCACTTACAACTGTACTTGATAAATCCTTATGGAATTTTTCTAAGTCAGCTTCACTAAATCCTGTACCAATCTTACAAATAGTTTCATATTCTTCATTATCAGGATTATAACAACCTAACAAGAATCCACCATAAACATTTGTCCGTTTACCATGACCATAATAAGCCCCTAATACTACCAAATCTAATGAATCACCTACACCATCCAAATAATCCTTTTTCAATTTGAGCCAATTTCTACTTCGTTTACTGGGCTCATACCCGCTTTCGGACCCATTAAGCAGTTTAACCATCAACCCTTCACAACTATCTTTGACACTTTGATCAAGGAAAGTTTGAATATCTTCAATATTAGATGAATCTAAATGGGTAGCATATTGTAATTCACCTTCAACTAATGGGATATTTTCAGTTATAATTTGACGACGTTCACTTAAGGATTTCTGTAAAGTTGATTCACCATTGAAATATAAAATATCAAATACAAATAAACATACTCTTACTTTGATTGAACCTTCTTCAACATCCTTTCGTTTACGTGTAGATAAAACTTGAAATGGCAAAATCTTTTTTTGTTCTCTATCCCAAGCAACTGCTTCACAATCCAAAATAAATGATTTCAATTTCCCATCTTTACGTAGTTTTGGTACAACTGAAAGTATATCTGGATATCTTTGAGTCATATCTTCCATATTTCTTGAATAAATTCTTACACTATGATCATCAAGCATATGAACTTGAGCACGTTCACCATCATATTTATATTCACAAGTAAAAGTTTCACCACTAAATCTATCAAGTACTTCACTAATAGATTTAGTAGGTTTTGCTAACATTGGTCGTAATGGAACACCAGGAGCAATTTGACATTTTTCTTTTAAATTATTTATACCAAATTCAATTAATGCATTAATTATTAATTCATGATTAGGAATTTGTGAATAAACTTCTTTTACAATTTCTTCAGCTTTAATAAATTCATTTGAATTAGGATCACCACGTTTTTTACCATTTTTTTCATTTTCCCACATTGCAAATGCTTGAGCAATTGAAGTGACAACAGTCTTTTCTGCAAGACCGATTCTTAATTTACCTTCCAAACTTCTAACAAGAAATTTTGCTTCGTTTCCCTTACAAGCAGATAATAATCGTTTAATAACATTCAATTTACTAGCTTGACTTGATTGACCAGACATTTTAGCAATCTCTGTTAATGACCGGAAAACTTCACGGACAGTTAATGCCTTAGGTGCAAACATTGTTGCCTGCTTTTGACGAGATTGTAATGCAACTAAACCCAAGTCACCCACTTTATGATAATCAGCTTTAACTGCAGCAATTGATCTACCAGTAGCTTCAGCAAGTGCTTTCATTATAAGTGATTCGCCCAACCCCAATTCAAGACCTTCATAGTCAGGACCCAATCTGTTAATGAACAAGTACACAACTAAGGGTAAATCATGAGGAGATTTATGTAAAACTTGAAGATAAAAATCTGAAGTGTATTTAGTAATTTCTAATCGTTTGGTTGTACCTTCAATTTGTTCAAATACATCAGTCAATTCTTTATAAGTGATTACTGGCCCATCATCCTTGACACTTATTTTTTTTATTTCATTTACCTTAATTACTTGTTCGTCCTTTGCATCAGGTTTGTCCACCTCAATAATCTGTTCATCCTTTGGATCTATTTTACTTTCAATGTCCTTCACCTTGACCTTCTTAATTTCCTTATCGTCATTCTCATGAGAAATTTCCCGTTTACCACTAACAGTAGATTTACTCTTGGGTAAGAAAAAACTCCTATATTTATTAGCGGATTCCAACCTTCTGTATATTTTCCAATAAAACCTCATTTAAAACTTACTTCAGATCAGTTTGGTTTGACATTATATAACGCGGCGACCTGGTACACCCATACAAACCTTGGCTCCCAATACCGATTTTAGCCCTTGATATACTCCTAAGAGTAGTACGTAGTAAGAAAGAAATTTTTGCTGAACTACAAAGTAATGGCAATGTGCAATTTGCAAATTGAAGTTTGACGCGTACGATGGCGATCACGCGTCTATATAGCTATAGCTAATTAATTGCGATATATGGTTATATCGATTTATGAAAAGATAAACGGATATCGCGACTGGTATCCAATTGCAACGGACCAAATAAGAATGTACATTAGAACAATACTAACTAGGATCTAATTGATATAACCTTCTATACACGGTATATACATTACCACAAAAAAAAATAAGTCTTTAAAGTTTCCAAAGTGTACAACAAAAATTTAGATCAAATGCTTATTTCTTAGCACCAGTGGTTGGGAGACCAACGTAGGCCTTGAATGAATCGTAGAGCAACCATTGGAGACCAGTCAAGGTACCAATCATAACAACACGAACAGGCAAACCGTTCCAGAGACCAGCGAAACCAATCTTAGAGTAGATTCTTGAAACAGCAGTACCGATACCTTCACCGGGCTTTCTCTCGGCATTAATCTTTGAGACCATGACATCAGCAGGATGAGAGACAACAGCACAGAAAATACCAGCAATGTAACCACCAAGGAATGACACACCAGTTTGAGCCAAAGTGGAGTATTCTTCCTTAGACTTTGGAAGATAAGAGTAGATAGCCAAAACAGTGTTCTCGAAAGTAGCAAACTTAACCATAGTGTAAGGAATCTGTCTAGCCCACAAAGGTGACAAACCCTTGTAAAGACCAGCAATACCATCAGTAGCCAAAGACTTCTTCAAACCATCAACAACACCAGAAGCATAAGGAGGAATAGTGGTCTGGGTCTTGACCTTAATAGCTTCCCAAGGACACAACAAGATATCAGCAAGGAATTCAGCAGAAGCAGAAGCAGCCAAGAAAAGACCAGTCTTGTACTTGGTAGCATATTCTTCACCAACCAAGTCAGCATACTTCTTCTTGAAGATTTCATAGAAACCGTATTTACCGGCACCCTGGAATGAGTAACCAACCATAGTGGCACCAGCACCAGTGAAGATGCCTCCGAATCCCTCATTCTTGATAATGCTCTTCCATGCTTGAATGTTAGATGAGTAAAGAGCAGGGTTAACCTGTCTTCGGCACTTGACAAGATCCAAAGGAGTAACAGCGGTATGTGTAGGACCACAAGCTAGAGAAATAGTTAGTATTCGTTCAGTATGCGCAAAGCCTGTGCATTTTGTGTGCTTTCTATCTGTTTATATTTGGGGGTTGAGTATTTTATCCAGTGACATTTGAGTATTTACTGTTATGATCATCAAAGTAAGGCTGACTTTCAACGGTTCAAAAATCGATCGATGATTGGCTGGTTGATCAACGCCGAATATCGGAAGTATAGCATAGTAGTCAAGGTTGTTGTGGTCAATTTGAACTTCTTATTTCAATGAAACGAAGTCCCAGGAAAAAGTACAGATACCAATTCGACAGACATCTAAGAAAATGGTTCAAAAGCGTGCTTGACAACCAGAAATATCACAGCAAATTATAACAGATATGCACACAAAAACAAAAAAAACACACAGAGAAACAAAACAATATTCGTTTTTCAACTTACCTAAGATACCACCAACGGTACAGGCGAGGTAGTAGTCGGTGGAGTAGAGCTCAATGGCCTTTGGCTTCAAGGCGTCTAATTCGCTCTTGGCCTTCTTCTCAAGGTCCTTGGCCTTGTCTTCGATGCTGGAGTTGATCCAATAACGAGACGCTTGGTCCTTGTTGTTTTGAGGATCGAAGGAGGCCTTGATGGATGAAATTGAAGGGAATAAAGCCATTTTCTTTTGAATTCTTGAAGAATGCGACTACAAATAAAGTGAATCCAGAATTTAAAATGAAAAAACTGGGGGAGTTCAAAATATTTATGAACAAAAGAAGGAGAAGAAAGAAAGAAAGAAAGAAGGAAAGAAAAAAGGTTAACTTTTTAAAGATGGGTTTAAAAACTTTAAAATCTTTCCAATATTGCCGTACAGTCCGGCGATTTGATAACCGTTGAAATGCTAAAATTCGACGGTTGCTATGGAAACTCGACGATTTTTGGTTGACCGTTTTTTGAAATTTCCCTTAAGCTTATAAGAACTGTACAAGTTGCCCCAGACTGGGCCAGACACAAAGTCACATAATGCCATGAGATAGAATATTCGTATTATCAGGAACTTATCCCAGTTTATATGATTACTATTACAGTAGCATTTTGAAACATACATTACTATATATAACAATTTATTAGATTTGATCGGAATAATCTGAACCTCCATCGTCGGATTCCTCATCATCTGAAGGAGCCATAGCTACTTTCACAGCTTTAGTTATCAGCTGGGCTGTTCCTTCTACCGGAAGTCCTACGATATTGTAGTAATCCCCTTTAGTAGCCTTGATAAAGTTCTTGCCCATGTCTCCTTGGATTTTGTATCCGCCTGCAGCATCATTGGCCTCACCGGATTTAACATATTCCATCAATTGTTCATCAGTTATATCTTCACGGAACTCAACCTCAGACTCCTCTATATGAGTTTCTAGTGTATAGCCAGGACTAACGGGTTCTTCAAACGGAACAATGCATGCCACACCTGTAATAACTTTATGTACACCTATATCCCGTAGATGTTGCAACATCGCCAAATGTTGAGCAGGACTAGTAGGCTTTTCCAAGATCTTATTACCGGCCAACGCAACGGTATCAGCAGCAATAACAATTGAAGGTGGAGTATCGGAATCAACCTGTATGTTAGCAATCCCTGTAGATGGATGCTGTTTCACGCATAGAATATATTAGTACTTGGTACTTACCACAGATCTGTAGACATCTAAACATTTCTCAGTAGCTGTATCTACTGCATACTACAAATTGGTTAGTTCCATCCGACCACAAAAGAAAAAAGACCAAACAAAAAAAAAAAAAAAAAAAAAAAAAGTCGTATTACGTACCTCAACGGGAGTAGACTTCAATTTATCAAAATTTTCAGGAAACCCTGAGGGAAAAACTTCAACATCTAAACCAAGTTGAGTAACAAGTATATCCTTTCTTCTTGGCGATCTGGACGCGAGAAACACAGTCCCCTGGGCAAGCACTGCCCTAGTGTCTTTATCTAGCACATGCTCCATCATGAAGAGACTTCCAAAGATATTTACCAGTCCAGAAGTCAGATTGTTGACAGTTTGTGGTGTCCTGGAAGTCAAAAGTCATAACACACATCGCGGGAAATATCCACAGCTCTGCAGTTGTTAAAACGTTAACGTTAAAATTTGTAACTATGGCAACTCCACTTAACGTCGTTAGGTTTATGCGTACCTTTGCTGCTTTGCATCCTCCTAATAGGCTCCTATTTGGGAAAACTTTACTGTCTGACTCAGTGTCTGAGACATATATGAGTACGTGTTCTAATTGTCTAGGTGCTTTCAAGGAAATAACTTACGCGTAGTACGCGTTTTACGATTTAGTGAGACACGCTGTGTAGGACCATATTGGATTCGTCGATTTACTTGAAAATTTGAGCATTGACAATTCCAAATTTCCAACGCGTCTCGGGATATTCCAACATATTTATACGTTTGAAAATATTCATACAATCTATATAATTACATTGCAAAATGCTATACCACCGTATTCCCTCCGTGGACTCTCCAAGCTCCTTTAACCAAGGTTGAAGTAATTGTCAATCCAACCCGTCTCGTTCTTCAACGAATTGATAATACATTCGTTTAGTAAGTATTCTACATTTCTTACCGAAATAAATCATTGCTGCAGTGAAAAAAACAGTGGTACAAAAATCAATAACTCCAACAGAAATGTAAGTACGTAAAGTACCCAAATTAGTCATCCATGGATCACAAGCAAATGAAAAGATCATTCCAATTGTATTATTAATAACTGATACTCCAACCATACCTTCTAAAATCATTTCAGGATAACAATCAGCCAAATATGACATTGCTAAATCACCGGTACAACCCCAACCGAACCCAATAAAACCTAAACCAACATAAGGTGCTGGCCATGCCCAACCTCTATCCGAACCAACGCCAAATAAAAATAATCCAATGGGATTAACAATTCCTGATAACATCATGAACCATAATCTTGATTCTGCTTCTTTAACACCACCATTTTTTCTAGCAACATATTCAACGAAATAATCTGACAAGAAACCAGCATAAAAACAACCAATGATGGCGCCAATTAAACAAGGAACGTTCATCAATGCTACACCCGCATCTCCATAATTCCATGGAGCATAATACCAATCATTATCCTCGGTAGTTAGATAGAAAGTAAGCCAAGCATCTTGGAACCCCCACATCAAACCAGCATAAATAACTGGAGGAAATGCAAATACTCGAAGGGTAAGCCATAATCGTCTTAAATATTGTTTAAATCCTGTACCTTGAAGATTAGTAGCAAATGTTAAGAATTGAATTCTTTGCCAATAAGATTTAGGTTCATCATCTTTTATTGCTGCTTTTTCAATATAAGAAATAGAATTAGTTCGTTCAGCACTTTGTAATTTTTCTTCTTCAGGAATTGTTGTAGTACCAGTAGGAGAATTTGAATTTTTATCTTCACCTATAGTTGACTTTGATTGTGCTAATATATCTCTTTGTTCAAAATATGATATTTTATAGCTTCTTCTATCAAAATAAGTTTCTTCCAATCCAAATACCAACAATAATAAAACAAAGCCTGAACAAATAGCTCCACAATAACCTACCCATCTCCAACCAATATTATCGGCAATATAACCAGCAATCAATGGACCTAAATACGTACCAATAGATGTAGACAAAATATATAAACCCAACATTCCACTAAGTTGATGTTGGAAAAAAACATCCGATAATGATAATTGAACTTGAGCTTCAGCCACAGCTTCCGAAGCCCCAACAAAAAGCTGGCTCCATACTGCATCGGAAGTTTTCTTAACTCTACCAAACCATACGGAACCTGCCAACCCTACTATAATACATACTAGATAAGAGGACTTTCGACCATATAAATGTGTAGTAGGAGAAAGCAATAATGTGAAATAACCAATACCAATAAACAAAACACCCGCACCGGTATTAAAGGAATTCCATGAAATGCCCAGGTCACCGTTCATCCCATCTTGGGAAGCACCAGCATCATTAGAAGTGGCAGCAGTGAACCCAGTAACCAAACATACCAAGAATGCATGCCAATATTTTCTCCCCTTTGACCAGTTCAAGGGGTCATTGGGCGAGTTTGTAGGCTGAGGGTATAGAATCATATCACCATCCTTCAAGGGCTCGCTCCCCTCTGCAGTGATAGCATGGTGGTCAATATCAGCGAATATGAATTCCGTACCAGGGATATGCTCTTCGGAATGAGGGTCGATATTATAGAATTGGTCTTGGTCAGAAGAAGCCGGAGGGGTCAACTGAGCCCCATTGTTTACCATTTTCGAGGAAAAGCAGGAGTAACCAAAAGAACAATGATAAAAAAGGGGGGGGTAAGAAGAAGGAAAGTCGGACAATTATCGAATTTATCTGTCGTTAGGCAGTCCTAAATTAGGAGATGCGATGATCTGGATATAGTAAAGTCCGTGCAGAGAACCACGAAACACCCAAAGTCCACAAAAAAAAACCTTGTATTGCCCGAGGAAATATCCCCCAGAACCACTGGTATGTGCAAAACGAGAAGAGACCGTTGGACGGGAGGAAGAGCGGTGAATATATAAGTAAAGAGGGAAAAAAGTGCCAGAGAGTTGGTGATCTCAAATTTTTTATTAATAAAAAAAAAATCATCCGCCGTGCGCCAGTGCGTTAACGTTGAGATGTGCAGGCGCTTATAAGCATATAATGTTATATGCGTATTATTATGGGCTTTAGCGATAGCCTTTTTGGGCGGTCGACTCATAATGATTGATCGCGGACCTAAATAGACGCGGTTGCCCCAGCAACGCAAAAACAATGGATTCAGTACTGATAAGCTTTCACTGATAGATCGACAAGACTTTCCTAGCGCTATCAATCATCGATCTTTGGTGCCGCGCTGACATTTGTACAATTCAATTGTGCCAACGATATCGCAAAATATATACTCTTGTTATCAGCACCAATAACAAACAATAACATGTTATAACAATTCGCCATAACATCATTGAGCATCACAGCCGTGCCTTTTCCACCAGCTTCAACCAATTCATGTTTCAGATTCATTTCATTGGCCTCGTCCTAAACTTTTAGCCAAACACCTCACTACCTCACGGAGCATCGCGATTGATGGGGTCTTTCCCATGCAGTTCCCAAAAGGGAAGTCTGATGCGGTGGACGAACCAAAGAACCCTATATATATAGCTTCAACGCGTAGCTCTAACGTTGCTGCTACATGCGCTACCTGCCATTGCCAGCCAGCTGGTCTATCGAGAAACCGCTCAATATATCGAGGCTCCGATAACGGCACGGGGGCCTCCACACGTTCTTCACTCGCTCCACCGGGATCCGATAGCTCTTTCAGGATTTAGCCGCCGGAGTCGACGCGATATCAGCGGCCACCGTTGCGGTCGCGCGTGCGTCAATTAGACTATCTGCTATCGCACCGTCCCGCTTGGTTTGTTATCATCAAAAAATGACGTTTTGCAGTTTTGAAAAGTGAGCTCAACCCCGCTTTGCCGCGTTTTCCATCGTGTTCCATATCGTTTCAACCGCAACCTGCCACTGATATCCGCGCGTCCACCGCATACAATGGAAAATGCTCGTTTTGGACCGAACGTTGGCGCCGGTGGCTACGTTTGGCCAGCCCAGTGGCAAAAGGTGGCTTTGATTGTTGTGGCTATAACTAGTTAACCGTTGTTTGTGTTGGGGAGCTCTTTGGACTGGTCAGAGATCTGATAAAGATTGGTCGACACTATTGGTAGTAGTGATAATACGTTATATGCATATATGCGCCTAATCTAGCGCTAAGCTTAATTCTTACTAGCCTATAATATAACAATATTAAAGTGTGTCGATTCCCCCCTTTTGATCTTAAACACTTTATCTTTAATTTTTCCTATCGGATCCCCCCCCCCACAGAAAAATATCAATAGTTATAACCAGTACTGACGACCCAATGTTCGAGACAGAGACGACCGCAAATTCGGACGAGCCCGACCCGAATGGTAGTAGACCCTTAAAAGTCGATATCAAGGCCGGCGAGCCGGCAAATGGCCCAGGGTACCTGGGGACCTCTTCTTCGTCTACGGGGAGCGTGTTTATGAGTGATATTGGCATGTCCACATCCGCCAGCAGTACTGTTGATGTGGCGTCCACGGGCCGCCGAGTGATTGTTGTTGGTGGTGGGATATCTGGGCTGAGAACCGCATCGGTTCTTAAACGTCATGGCGTTGACGTGTTGATTCTTGAAGCTAGGGATAGATTGGGCGGCAGAATGCTTACTAGTAGGGTTCCTGGTAAAGTTCCTCGTGAAATTGGGGCTGCTTGGATGCATGAGACTTCTCAGAATCCTTTAGTAGCAATGATCCCCAAATTGAATATCCAATATTATTACGATGATGGTGCTCCATTATATTATACTCCTTATGGTCGAGCTTCATCTCAATTCAAGGCCAAAAAAGTTGCTGAAGAATTTGCTGATTATTGTGCTTGGTTTTATGAAACTCATCCTGAAGCTCCTGATAGATCCGCTCAAGAATTTATTGAAGATTATGTTCAAAATCATGTGTTGTTAAGTAAAGAAGAGCGAACTTGGGCTCCTTCTGCATTAAGAGAAATGGAACTTTGGACTAGTATAAATAATAATGTTGCTTCTTCAAAGTTTCTCAGTTATTATATAACTGAACGAAATCTTTATGTCACTGGTGGATATGATAAATTACCTCAATTTTATGCAAAACCATTATTAAGAGATGGAAATGTTAAATTAAGTACTGTGGTTACTACTATTGATACTAGTGAACCTATTGCTAGAGTAACTACTAGTAATGGTGAAGTTTTTGAAGCTGATGCAGTGGTTTGTACTTTGCCTCTTGGTGTATTGAAAAGAAATATGGTTAATTTCGTCCCACCTTTAGGCGATGATTTCAAAAATGCTTTAGAAAATTATTCTTATGGATGTTTAGGTAAATTCTTTTTTGAATTTACTGAAGTATTCTGGCCAAAGGATAATGATCAAATTATATATTTCCCAAGATCTGATCGTGATCCTGGAATCTTAGGAAATGCATTAGTTATCAGTAATCTTTTATTGGTGGCTGGTGTTAAAGAACTTTGTATACAAACATCTGAATTCCTTACAAGAAAATTGGAAAAAATGTCCGATGAAGAAATCTATAATTACTTTGTTCCTTTATTCAAGTTATTACAAACTGAACCTTATAATGAATTACCAGATCTCGTGAGTCTTGAACATACTCATTGGTCAAAGGATAAATTCGCAGGTTATGGTACGTATAGTGCTGTAAAAGTCGGTGACGACCCTTATTTATTCTATGATTATCTGGAGAAAAATAGAGCAAATAGGCTACAATTTGCTGGCGAACATTGTGTAGCTATTGGTAATGGTTGCGTACATGGTGCATTTACATCGGGTGAAAATGCAGCCATCAATCTTTTAGATTCATTTGGAATCCCCTTTGACGGTGATTCTACTCCTGCCGCTTCTCCAAGATAATTATATAACATGCTAATTTGCCTATATATATATATTATATATATAATTATGTTAATTAGAAACTTCACACGTGCTAAGGCATAAATTATTCTTCTTCACATTCCATTTCACAATGCTTATGCTTTTTTCGTTTTAGTTTGCTCCAATGACGACTCTTATGAAGATCCTTATGCCCATTTCTTAATCTATTCTTCCTACCTCGAACTTTCTTTAATCTTGTGGTCTTAACTCTTTGTATTTTGCCCGTCTCTAATAAATGACGCATATCGGTAAATATATCAGTATCTGAATCATCATTCTGTGAATCAGCAGCCAAATCATTATAAGTTACAGGAATCCAATTAAGTAAATCCAACGAGGGATCATACACTCCCTCTACCATCATCCTGGCACTTCTTGAATATGCTAACCCAAATGGTGACCATGCATCCCAAAGCATTATACCGCCAAAGTTTTTCCGGTCAGTTATCCTATCCAAAGTATTAGCCAAAACTTGAGGTGTTTCATATCCATAATCTTCCTTCTCATAATGTGCAGGTAACCCCAAATACATTTTAATATTTTTATTCATCGATTTTGTTTGAGCATAGTTAGCCCAATCTTTCCAATTAAATTGTTGTGTTAATGAACATTCATTATTATAAAATTGAATAAATGCAAAATCAACCATTGAACGTTCAAGCAAATCATACATAAATTCATCAGGTAATAAACATTGAGGAGCAGCAGATATATAAACTGTTTTATTATCCTTTTTGGCTAGTTCTTTAAGTTTCCTTGAAACTGCTGCATATCCTGTAGGTTTACCATGTTCAATATCAAAATCAAATCCATCTAAAACAGCATTTCCAAATGGACGTTCAGATTTAGGCAATGATGTACCACCACCAAATCTTTCCCATAACTCTACAGCTAAAACTTCACCATCTTTATCATTTTGAAACCCATATTTACCAACATCTCCTCCAAGTGAAAGCAAAACTAACTTGTTAAGATTTTGACAAAACTTTATATCCTTCCCCAGATTTGGACATCGATAAAGTTTAGTACCGCTGATCAATTGATCATCATCCTTATCGCATCCATTTATATCATAATCAGTAGAAACTCCTGATCCAAAATTAGATAAAAACGAAATCACATAAATGTTACCTGGAGTCTCATTACAGTAATCAGCAAGAGATTCGCCATTATAAGATTGACCCCAGTAAAGAACAATGTTATCAGTATTATTCGGATTAAACTGTTCAGTGGTCCATAAACTTAGAACCCCACAAACTCCATACACCATGAATAGGAGTACCCATTTCAAAAACATTTCTACAAAAACATTTGGTCTACATAACAAAGAAAAACAAAAGGACCTATTCTTGGCAATTTATATAATATATTAAGATATCTCGGCAAATCGAAGAGTTCCCTAATCGGGAACCGGTCTTCATGCTCGAAACGAATTTAATCGGTTATCCCTTAGATCGTTACAAAATATAACAAATTTGTGTATTATTCCTGAATAATTGAGGAAATCAACTTAGCTGCAGCAACGGTTTCTTCATCTTTATATTTGCGACCAATCAATTGCAAACTTATAGGTGCACCAACGGCTACTTCAGGATCATACCGTTCTGCTTCCACTTTATCAATGTCATTCCAAGGCTTGAAATCTGTTTGAATATCAACCTTGGGATCCTGTTTCAATCCTGTGGGGAAAATGGCTGCCGGGAAATCAAGTAAATTCCAAATAGCTGTATATGACCAATATTTTGGTTCACCTTGTTTAGGAGCCACTCCTACATAAGTAGGTGCCAATATAACATCCACTCCACGCTCGACCATCAACTTTTGATGTTCAATACGCAACTTATTTCTCAATGCATTCAGTTCCCAAAGCTTTGTAACAGTCTGCTCTTTACCATAGGTAAGAAAATGCTGAGTCAAGGGTAATTGAGGTTCTCCAGATTTTTCAATCAACTTATAATGAGCTTTATTCCCATCAATAGTATATAGTTGTTTAGCGATATCTAATGCAACATCATACTTATATGGCTCCCATTCAACGACTTTTATGCCCTGTGCTTTTAATTTTTCCGCAGCTGTATCTAATCCACGCTTAATCGGGGGATGTGGTTGCACCGTACCATCACTATACATTATACCAACAGTTATTTCCTTTGAAGGTGTGACTTGTCGCCATGGTACAGGCATTAAAGTAACATCATAATTCCATGGTTCAGTATCAAGGTATGTTTTCATGAAAAGTTCAATGTCGTCAAAGGATTGTGCAAGAGGTCCAACAACATTTTTAATTGATTCTTGACCGTCCAATGAACTGATTAGACCTAATTCGGAAATACGCCCAGCGGATGGTCGTAGACTGTATACTCCGTTAAAAGCGGCAGGAACACGTACAGATCCACCAATATCCGTACCTAATCCTAATATCGACCCCTTGAACCCTATCAATGAGCCCTCACCACCTGAAGATCCACCAGAACTCAATTTGAGATTATGAGCGTTTTTAGTTACCCCAATGAGATTACTACTGGTATCAATATGCATGATGGATTGTGGCTGACTGGTACGCACAAAGGGGATTGCACCTGCTTCCTTGAGTACTTTAACAACATGACTATCATCTTGGGCAATGTTATCAACAAGTGAAACATAAGAAGCAGTAAGTGTTTTACCCTTTAATCCTATATGTTCTTTAACGGAAATAGGTACACCATGGAATGGACCAATAAGTTTCCCAGTAGAAGCAAAATGGTCATCAAGTTCTTTTGCACGGGCAAGAGCTTCATCAGCTAGAAACTCGGTAGCAAAATTTAGTAGTTGTTGGGCGATAGTAGCACGATGTAAAAAGGCCTTGACAATAGTAGTGGAGGTGAGTTCACCCTTAGCAATGAGATCAACCAAGTCACTAGCCTTGGATTCGGTTATTTTGATTTCATCAGGGGTAAGAACGTCATAAGCAACACTTGTTACATTTAATTGATCAGGTGATGGCAACTGATCTTTGGTGAGTAGATATTCCTTGGGAATGGAGTCTTGTTGATGCTGCTGATAAGCCTTGAGCTTTTCGCCGTAAGGTTCTTTTAATTCAAATGTCATTTTGGATTATACAAAGAGAAATAAATCATTGTAAGGGGAGGGGGCGAATATGCTTGGTTTTTATATTCATTGGCGGAGGAAAATATCCGATATTATTTATGTGGAGATTTATTCCGCTTTTTGTATGATGTCGGAATATCGATTGCCTAATCGGGCAATTCATAGATAAGAGATCATGATCGTTGTCAGTGCAAATCATGTTGATAAGCACAACCCGCTCAATCCCGACTGACCTATAGCCATGCGGGAATTTCCGATGATCATGATGATGATAATTTATTTGCCTAATGCTCTATCTTTGAATTTGGCAGTTCTAAAATTGGTATCTATGCTTTGAGACTAAGACATATCAGCTAGACGACAATACTTTGGAAAAATTTTACTATAATTAAAATATTTAATAATACAGAGCCAGAAGTCAGACTTGGTTCATGTTTTT
>JAJMEQ010000140.1:0-31143 GCA_030574255.1 Groenewaldozyma tartarivorans
TGTTGTTGTGCTTCCAACTCAGCAATACGGGTCTCAGCAGCGCTAACTGCGTTTTGCCAAGACAAGTTTCCCTTTCTCTGGTTGTCTTCCATAGAAGCAATGTTATGCTGAAGGTGGGAAACCCTGTTTTGGGAGTAGGCATACTGAGTTGAGAGGAATTGGTACTTGGCTTTCATTTCTGCCAACTCAGTTGCCAAACGTGAAGTCTCAGTCTCATAACGAGAACGAGATACAAACATTTTGAAGATTAAATGGGATTGTCGCAAAAAAAAAGGGATTGAAGTGGCTGTTGAATACTTTTCTATCGTGAACGAGAAAAAAGTGAATGGTAAAGGGGAAAGATTGAAAAGAGGATATGGGGGGATATAAGTGAATATTTATATTTGAAATGAATGTGAACGATATAAGTGAACGATAAAAAAAGTGAACGATAAAGTGAAGGATTAATCGTACGGGGAAAGTTATGCAGTCCAGCTTAAAGTTAAAGTGCGGATCAGGGGGATTCTCGCTTATCGTGATCGATCGGCCATAACTCTGCAGATATACCGTAATTAAGCTTTAATACTTGAATTAACTGCTGATGATAATACTGATGATAATCTAATTTGATGCTAGTACTAACTTCGAAAAGTGCGTGATAGAAACTATCATAGAATGATGATAACAGTGATAAGGCTAACACAGAAAACATCGAAATTCTTCTAGCCATCATTTACTTGCTTTGAAATTTTGGTATGCTTTGTCTCTTTCAAGAAAAAGCCATCGGCACATAAAACTGTCATGTGAGCCCCAAGCATTTCTTTTATCCGTAATGCCTGCTCTGAACCATTTATTACTTGACTACCATACAAATAATCAGGACATTAGAACGAAATGATCGAAATCCAAAGTTATTGCTTTCACAGCCTTTCAGTCTGCTAGGAATTAGCCTTCATGAAATGACTCTGAGACCACGTGAGAATAAATTCGTTGGTACACAATTCACTCTTGGCGGTTTAGTCTTGTGAACACCTGAAAACGCCTGCGGCATACTGGTCCGTTGATAAAATGAGCCCAGTGTTTTTCACGGAACACATCTACAGAACGTTCGATTTTTAGGGGCTATAGGGCCTACCTGGTTGTTTCAAGTAAGACATCATGATTCATCGATTAAATGCGGCATTCTAGCTCTTCACGTACGTACTTAACGTTAACCTTTGTGTTAAGCACGACCAGAATTCCTTTCTGAGCGATCTTTAACATGAGTGCACTGCCAGCTCTGAAACAATCCAGAAGATTATTCAAAATGTAGAGCCAAGCTCTCATCAACTGACCTTTCATCAAAGGCATGCGTGATATTGACTCGCTATATAGCCATAGTGCATGCCTTTGTTATAGATGTATCTAACAGTTCGCGATCGGTGGCCTAAATGCTTGGTGGAGGGGCTACGGACAGGGTCTTATGAGAAAAATATTCGAAATTTCAGTGTTTGAGGACCAATTAACCGATCGCGATAAATAACCGCGTGCAGTAGAGACCCGAGTAAATTTACCCGGGTACTGATAACGGAAACTAAAAATCACATGTACATGTGGATATTTTTTTTTGTACCACAATTTTTTTCCTCTTCTCCGTTATAAACCTAGGTATGGCTATTCTTCGTTTCATACGGTCGTCCATAGGGACCAAAAAAGCTTATGCTATTTCAAGGCCTGCGCTGTGTAAGAGCTCAGTAGCTTATCAGTACACATCAGTACAATTGCCTACCGTTTTCACGGGGAACCATTACACCACTGCTTCTGGACAAAAAGGTAACGCGTTAAGATCATTAGATATCTATGAGCCACGCCATAATGGTTCTGCTGAAAAGGATATAGAGTCTATGCTTAATAAAGTGGGGGCGACATCTATTCGGGAGTTTGTTAAGTCAGTTATACCCCAAAGCATTTTAAACCAACGCGTCTTAGATGTTGGTACAGATGATGGGTTTTCCGAAACAGAGCTTTTGGCCCATTTAAAGACTATCGCTGACAAAAATATTACTAATAAGAAGTCATTACTAGGAAGAGGTTATTATGGAACACATCTACCAACAGTTATCCAACGCAATATCTTGGAATCCCCCGAATGGTATACTTCTTATACTCCGTATCAACCTGAAATTTCACAAGGACGGTTGGAATCCTTGATCAACTATCAGACACTTATAACTGACTTGACTGGTATGGCTGTCGCCAATGCTTCATTACTTGATGAGGGTACTGCTGCTGCGGAGGCTATGATTATGGCCTTCAATGCTGGAAGGGGTAAAAAAGCCACTTTTTATGTTGACGATAAGTTACACCCACAAACAATTGCCGTGCTTGAATCTCGTGCTAAGCCGTTAGGTATTCGTTTATCAGTCGGGCCCATTGATAAAGTAGAATTTGACTCGAAGGACACTATAGGTGCTATTGTACAGTATCCTGATACTACCGGAGAGATCCGTGATTACAGTCAGATCTCGGAGGCTATTCATTCTGTAGGAGGAATTTTAGCAGTAGCCACTGATTTATTGGCACTAACTTTGCTTAAACCTCCAAGTACGTTTGGTGCAGATATTGCCTTGGGAACGGCTCAACGATTTGGTGTCCCCATGGGGTATGGCGGGCCTCATGCCGCCTTTTTTGCTGTTGCGGACAAAGAAAAGCGTAAAATGCCTGGTAGATTGATTGGCAAGTCTAAAGATAGATTGGGAAATCCTGCATATAGGCTTGCCTTACAAACCAGAGAGCAGCACATTCGAAGAGAAAAGGCGACGTCTAATATCTGTACTGCACAGGTTTTGCTAGCAAATATTTCTGCCATGTACGCAGTGTATCACGGGCCTGAGGGATTGAAGAAGATTGCCAGTAGAATATATACTCTTACAAGCGATTTTGCAGACAAAATTAAAAGTTCATCTAATTATACTTTGGTAAACGGCCAATGGTTCGATACCTTGACTATTAGGACCGCCAATGCTGATAGAACTATTGCAGATGCATTGACAGCTGGATTTAACTTGACGAAAATTGATGATGAAACAGTTTCTTTGGCATTTGATGAGACAGTTACTGGATCAGAATATAATGCATTATTACAAGTATTTGGCCTTGAGTCACCGAAATCTGAATTACAATATCGGTCATTCCCCCAAGAATTGGCTCGTACTGATAAAATCTTGAATTACCCAGTTTTTAACAAGTATCATTCTGAAACTGAAATTCTTAGATATATGCACCATCTTCAGTCAAAAGATATTTCACTTGCTAATTCAATGATTCCTCTTGGAAGTTGTACAATGAAGCTTAATGCAACCACTGAAATGATTCCTATCACTTGGCCACAATTCAGTTCTCTACATCCATTTGTACCTACCGACCAGGCTCTTGGATATCATGAACTTCTTACCGATCTTGAAAAGGATTTGAGTAACATCACTGGATTCGATGCCTGTTCTTTACAGCCTAATAGTGGTGCTCAAGGTGAATATACGGGTCTCAGAGTTGTACGTGCTTATCTTGATTCTATTGGACAATCACAGCGCGATGTCTGTTTGATTCCAGTTAGCGCTCACGGAACTAATCCTGCTTCTGCTGCAATGGCAGGTTTGAAGGTTGTCCCAGTCAAGTGTACAAATAATGGTGAGTTAGATATGGATGATTTGGATAAGAAAGCTAAACTTCATGCAGATAGACTAGCTGCTATTATGATCACATATCCATCAACTTTTGGTGTATTCGAACCTGGTGTCAAAAAGGCCATAGATTTGGTGCATGGATATGGGGGTCAAGTATATATGGATGGAGCTAATATGAATGCACAAATCGGTCTTACCTCTCCCGGAGAAATTGGTGCTGATGTATGCCATTTGAATCTTCATAAAACATTCTGTATTCCTCATGGTGGAGGAGGTCCAGGAATGGGACCTATCTGTGTTAAGTCACATTTGGAACCATTTTTGCCCGGACACAGTGAAATTGTCGAAGCAAATCACTCAAACTCAATTAAATCTGTTTCCGCTGCTCCATATGGCTCAGCTAGCATTCTTCCAATAAGTTGGGCTTATATCAAGTTAATGGGGTCATCCGGACTACGTAAAGCTACTGAACTAGCTCTTCTCAATGCCAATTATATGAAGGATAGGCTAGCTGAACACTACCCTATTTTATATACAAATTCTGAAGGAAGATGTGCACATGAATTCATTCTGGATATTAGACCTTTCAAGGCTAGTAGTGGTATTGAAGCAATCGATGTTGCCAAAAGACTTCAAGATTATGGATTCCATGGGCCTACAATGTCTTGGCCAGTCGCCAATACCCTCATGGTGGAGCCAACCGAAAGTGAATCAAAAGCAGAACTGGACAGATTCTGTGACGCGCTAATATCTATTAGAAAGGAAATTGAGGAGATTGAGATAGGTAAGCAACCAAAGGAGAATAATGTTCTTAAAAATGCCCCTCATTCACAGCGGGATATAATACTCTCAGATTGGTCACAAAGGCCATATTCAAGAGAAAAGGCTGCATATCCTCTACCCTATTTGCTTGAACGAAAGCAGTGGCCAAGTGTTACCAGAGTCGATGATACTTACGGTGACCTCAATCTATTTTGTTCATGCGATCCAGTCCAAGAAATGAATGAATAAGAATATTCAAATGAACGGAATTTTAAATCCATTAAATAGAGCTGTATAATTATAATAAACATGAAGTTCCGTGGTCAATTTTTATGCTTCTGATTTTAGTGCCTTATGAAAGCCCAAAACTTCAGACTTATATAATTACCTATATACATAGGCCTATAGGCTCTATGAACATTTGGTAGCTACCGCGTGTCCGCTCGCGACCACCGCGACCGTCAGCTTAAGTGTAACACGTATACACATGCGTACGTACGCGTATAGTCAATTAGAAATGGTAGTACGGCTGAACAACAGTTTATACTCGCTGTAAAGCGCTATAGCCGAGGGACAAGTACGGCTAGCTGTGCACATGTAATCAGAGCTGAATCAGAGGCTCAGAGCTCTCAAGCTTTAAAAGTGCGCATTAACGTTAACGTTATATTAACGATAGGGCAAATAGGCCAGTAGAACTAACTATAGCGGCTATAACGTACGTTAACGTTAACGTCAACGGTTAACCGCAGTTAATTGCAACGTTTTCATGACAATATTGCAAGGACATGTCATCTATAGATCTGTAAATCACCAAGAGCGGTCACATCCACGGTCCACCACAAAACCCAATTTTTATTTATTCATTGACACGTGCATCCTAGCACGGATATACGAAACTGAATGCTTCAGTCCTTGTCACCAATACCCTTTAAGTGGGATGGTAAGTGGTTTGTTATTTCTTGAACTGGCATACCTAACACATACTTTAGATAAACAAGATCCTAAATACAAGCAGTTTTCACAAAATATCGAACGAGCATTGTTGACCTGGGACTCTGTTGAAGAATGGGCGGACTATATATCATTTTTAGCGAAACTTTTAAAAGCATTGAAGTCCAATAAGTCGACACAAGAGGCACATATTTTTCCACATACAGAAACTGTTTCACGACGGCTTAGCCAATGCCTTGATCCGGGACTACCATCTGGTGTCCACCAAAAATGCCTGGAAGTCTACAATTTTGTATTTGAATATCTTAATGGTTATGTGCTTCATGAACAATTGTCCATTTGGCTTCCAGGGCTGTTACCTTTAATGTCATATGCCAGTGTTAATGTCCGGCCAATACTAATTTCACTTCTTGAAAAGTACATTTTGCCATTACCATCTTTGAGATCAGTTTTGAAACCACTTCTGCTTTCGATACTTCCAGGTATAGACGATGAGTCAAATGAATCGTTTGAAAAGGTATTCAAGTTACTGGAAGATATCAAGCTGAAGGTAAATGATGATAGTTACTTCTGGCAATGTTTTTTTATGATAGTTGTTGCATCTCCAGATAGAAGGATGGGTTGCTTGGTCTGGGCCAATAGTCAACTACCAAATTTTGGGATACCCCAAGAGTTAATAGAGAAATACCAAGAGGATGAGTCGTCATTTGAAGGGAAGACTCGGTCGGTTAAGGACTATTATCAGTATTTAAGCTATGATGCACAAACTGCGATAACTCCTGAGTCGGGGCTTTTAATTCGAGCATTTTGTAAAGGGCTTGGAGATGATCATTCATTAGTACAACGAGGATTTTTGGAACTTTTAGTCAAAAATCTAAAGTCTGATAGTCTTGTTCTTACTAAAATTTCCCGAAAATCCGATGTTCAAGCACTTCTTCAAGCCGCTTGCTCTACTGTTCTGAGAAGAGATATGTCATTAAATAGAAGATTGTGGAATTGGTTGTTAGGCCCAGATGACCATTCTAGTGGTTCTGGTCATGGAGAAAATGGGGTTTCATCTCGTCAAGAATATTTTAAGACTTTTGCATTACAGCCTTTAACTGAGGGTTTATTATCGCTTATAACGAAATATGATGCTGATCCATCTGCTCGTAGTAAGCCATTCAAGATTTGCTTGAGTATTTTAGATAGGTGGGAAATCGGAACGCTGGTCATTCCAAAAATATTTTTACCGTGTATCCGCAGTGTTAAGGCATATGAAGGTATGGCATCTGAGTCACAATATGAAGAGGTGTTAAGAAGTGCTCAGGCATTTTTTGACGCAGTGGAAGCTATCAATATTTATGCAGATTGCTTAAAACTAATTCATGATGAAAAGGACTTGGACACTCTACAATTTATTCTAGAAACATTTAATGTGAGAGAAGAAGAAATGACCGTTAACCATCTACCATTAATGTTTTTAGCACTTTTGCTGTCACCTAGTCAAGGCCGAACCAAAAAGTGGTTTAGAACTGCATACACGATCCTAGACCTAATCCCCGAAAGAGCATTTCTACCATTAGATCTTGTATCAGATGCAAAATATGAAACTATCGAGAATGATACAATTTTAGAGAAAGTCAGAGAATATTATGCTAACTTGTATGATGAATCTTCGTCACTGCCATTCTCGCCAGAAGTGTTAACAAAACTGATATTTGACAAGCTCTATCATCATTGTTACAGAGATTTTGACTATGCCAAATTGTTTGCGAATTTTCTTCAAAAGGTCCCCTCGGGATCATTTAGCCCTGATTATTCAAATGTGATCTATAAAATTATCGACTATAATAATACTACTGGTAGTTTTACGACTTTGGAAGGTGTCATTGAATTATTTCTGGTCATTTCTAAAGAGTTTAGCTCAGAACAAATTGACTTGTTTGTGTTTGAAACTTGTAAGAAGCTGTGGATATATGCTCAGCACGGAACATATGATATTAGTGCTATCAAAAGAATATGGACTTTGCAGGAAAAGTTGGATGATAAGCGAATTCAAAGTGCACTTTCAGCATATATGGTTAACAATGAAGAAGGGGATCCATTGGTTTTATTTATCAACTTATGGAATCACTCAATACAAAGAACTAATTTTAACGTTTTATTTGATAAATCGATATTTTTGTTCCTTGATAGCCTTAGTTCCATCACGCAAAAGAACCTGGTCATAAAGAATTGGCTTCGTGGTATTGCATCATCTGGTAATACCACATCAATATCCAAACTATTACAATTAATAATGCCAGAGGTCCCAAGCTACTGGGCTATACCTGAGATCTCTGCTCCAAAATCAAATAACTCAAATGGTAACTTTGACACACATGAATATGAATATAGACTGAGAACTTTGAAGTCCGTTTTATTAGCAGAGCCCTTGCTGATACATCCATTTCTGAGAGAGCATTTCTCTTCTGACCAGACGTTCTATCAAGTATTGGAGGAAACTGTCTTTGAATCGTTAAAAAGAAGTCCTGACGTTGTTTCCGGGCTTTATACTCTTGTACTGTTTGTATCTGAGTTGTCAGAAAACTCGGCTAAGGAGCTGGTATTGAAATTGATCGAGGCTTTACATCATGTGAAGACGGCTCCTCTCACTCAAACGGCAATTGTTGAATTATTGCTGAAAATATTACGAACTAGGCAATTTAAGTCTCTTCAAGAAATCGCTTCAAAGCTTCTTGAGACAGTTACAAATGAAATTGATGTCAATGAAACGAAACCGTTAGTTAGTGCATGGATAGATTTGATCTATGAATTTTTATTGGTCATGGATGAGAATTTACTTCAGGCTATCATACCCATATCGGAGTGCCTTACAACAGCTATTTTGAGCTCATTTGTAGAAGTGAAAAAGAACTTTGCTGCAGGGGACCTTGAGGTACTTTCCAAAACAGACAACTATTATTCAGTCTTCAGAGGCATCGAGAGAATCTTGACTTTATCACATCAGAAGCTGAGCAATCCTTCTCGGGTTCATCATAGCCATAATAGAAGCCCTAGTCTACAAGATAATTTCGCAAGAAGAAGCAATACCAGCTTACCAATGTATCAAACAAGTAGCTCAAGTATACATGAGTCTCATGCTCCTAGTTCACGATCAGTATCGGGCTCAGCACCTGGGTCACCAAGGATGCCGTCTAATGCGGATAGACAAGACTCGAGTGATAGCCCCGACCTTGATAATGATTCAGGGTTTCTTGGTAATGTTATTAGCGGGGTATTTTCGGTAGAGTCTCCCGTATCGCAATTTGCTTCAGCTAATGATAGGCTTACAGTATTGCTTTGTTTCCAGGACGTGATAAAAGTATGTTATGAGATTTGGAATTGGGTTGATGAGAATGGCCATCTTAGACCACGCATGGGCAGTAACAATTTGTTGTTGCCTAGTTCTTCTAGTTTGTCCACGGAGTCCATAGTCATGAAATTCTCCAAGCTCAAGGGATGCGTGAAGAAATTACTGACAAAGTTATACTCAATGGAGACCTTGGAAACTTTGGAATGCTTGTTAGAGATTAGTAGTGCTGAGTTCGATGGAGTGAATAATAAAGATGTTTCTAATGTTTTAAAGATTGTTCATGTATTGGAAGGATCTAGACCTAGGCTCACAGTACCTCATTTATTCACAATTGTCACATGTAGAATTAATCCAAAGGGAACAGATACAGCAGATAAGTCTACTTTGAGCAGCGAATTAAAGGATATGGACTATGTCATGGAATTTATTAATGAGTATTTACGTTCATTAGAGAATGATGCATTGGAGGAAGTATGGGCAAACACCATGTCATTTGCAAGAGAGATCATGAATAATCATACATTATACCGTCAGCTACTACCCAGGGTATTGGAAATGTTAGTACTTCTTGCTAATAAAGTTGATAGAGTCAAACTGGGGGAGAAACGAAAAGTGCGAAAAGATTTGGGCGATATTTTTCAAAAGTTATTGACATATTCAATTACGGACTTTGACAAGACAAAACGTGACACTGATACAAGTGATTTTGATTTCCCTCAATTTCTTGAAAATAAGATTGTGCCTTACCTTCGTGATGTGTATAATAATGATGGTGATAAGGTTACTAGCACGTTGTCACAAATTATCTCAAATGTTGTTAAGCCACAAATATATCTCCCAAACACACGTAACAAGCAATCTGTGGCATTACTTGCTTCAATAATTAGCTCTTGTACTGCTGCAAATGCGAGAGCCTGGAAGACATTTGTAAGTGAGCTTTTATTTGATTCTAAGATATTCAGTTTGATAGATCCCTCAGATTTTATAGATGCTAAATCAGGTTCTCCTTGGGAACTGATTGTATCTATATGGGGACAACAAGATAAAGAACGGATCAAGGATTTGATATCAAAGTTGAGTGTTAACAACACACCAACGATATTTGGTGGAATGTCTGAGGACACGTTGAAAATGAATTTGGATCGGCTAGCATTGCTGCTAAGTATTGGGTCTAGTACTAAGGATAATGATGGATTTGGTATTAACATTAAAGACTTGATAAATAAGTTCGAGACCATATTTTCTGATAATCAAAGGGCCTTTGGTGCACCTATATTTAACTGCCTGAGAGCGCTTATATTAACAGTTGATCCAAGATTCTTGGCCCCAGCGTGGATCTTAACTTATTCATGCTTATGGGAAACGTTTAGAGCGTTACCAGAATTTTTAAGTTCTAATGATAAGAACTCTTTAGATACGGTACTTGCAGCATCGAAGCTTCTTGATCTAATACTTGCCATTGATCCTGAGGATTTCCAGGTTTATGAATGGTTATTTGTATGTGATACCATCGATGCGATTTTCAAAGACAATTCATCTAATCAATTGGGTCCGTCTGAAAGAAATGCAAATTCGACTGGTGTAATTATTGATACATTATCTGAGACGTTGTCTGGCTCTCGAATAGAGGTACAACCAGCTGATACTGAACTGATAGGCGATGACATTGATGAAGGTAAGTCATGGATCCCGTTATTATATGGAAAGCGACACATCTCAAGGTTAGGTGAACTTAAGCCATTTTTTGATAGGCTCAGTATATTTGTTTACGAGAATCGATTTTCATTTAAAGAGGCTCATATCAGAACTTACCAAAATGATTTGGTGCTTGATATCCTAGAAAGCCAATCTTCAACTAACCGAGATCAATTGCAAAGTCCTTCGACACCTATAGTCCCCAATTCACCCAAAGTAAACTAATATAATATGTAATTAATCATGTTGATTATTTTTTTTGAAATCTCCATACACTTAGTACTTCCCATCCAGCTTTTCGTTCTATAACTTTATAAGTAATCCAACCGCGACCATCCATTATCTTAGCCACTGACTCCGGATTATTCCTTTTACAAAACAGAATATAAGCGATCCCATTTGTTGATAGTAGCCCATCTAATGAATCTAATAACTTCCAAGTAACAGCCATTCCTTCATGCCCACCTACAAGTGCCAAATCAAGCCATCTTGAATCATGATCATCTGCCAAATATTCCCTAGGATAATTTTCCATAAGGCTGTCACTATCTTCCGATGGTACATAAGGAGGATTAAATACCAACAAGTCGATAATTCCTAGCCGTAATGGAGTACCGAGGTTGCCTCGGATAACGTCCAAATAAGGAGTATGACCATCTGATTTCTGGTTAAGTACACTAGTTCGCAAGCATGATTCACAGGCATATAAATTAATATCAGTAGCGAAAAAGACAGCACCATTGCTTGGAAATATGCTTGCCTGCAAGAATGAAGTAACTATGCCTGACCCTGTACCAATCTCGCATACAATTGGGATATAATTCGTGTTTATTGATCTAGTCTGGCCTAATATATAGTCCCGTTCATTTTCCAAGACATCTAGCAAGAGAAAGCTATCTTCGGCTGGTTCGTATACTCTGTCATAATCAAGCCCTTTAACCTCTGGTGTAGGAAGCATTTAATACATGTAAATTTAATTTGATGGATCACGCAACTCGCTGGAGCTCGAGAATTTTACGAGGTGCTCATATGTTAACGTTAACGCGTACGTATAACGCGCGCGCGATCATGCAGCTGTAGGCCTATATTGCAATTGTGCACGCACACCATATTATTGGGATTATTCATAAGCTTAAGCCCATTAGTATTATTACTTATAACCAGGTAACTCATAAAATATATTGGTAGTTAATATATTACCGTTTTAATAAAGTCGACGGTTATTTTGACGCGATATATCATAGTTGGGCAAGAACTACTACTACTTGCGGTAGACGATAGAATTAGGGTAACTCATAATGAAGATAAAAGTAAAAGTATGTGTTCAGCTGGGTTGTGTGAATGGTTCAATGGCTAACATGTAGACACTTACCGGCAAAGAAGTATGTAGGTCTGTGATAAGCCCGCTTATCGCTAGAAAACTAACGAGTATAAGATTGAACTTTCTATTGAACCAAGTGACAAGGTAAGTGTTATAAACTACTGCGGAACTGTTGACTGGTGTACTAATAAAAAGATGATACGGATCAAGGAAATGGTCGAAGAGCTTGAAGGCATCCCTCCAGCTCAACAACGGCTTATCTACGGTGGAAAGCAAATGTAAGTGGTTTTTCTAGGGCCATAATAGTTCATGCGCATACTAACTTTCTAGAAACGATGATAACACTGCCGAGTCTTATAAACTGACATCGGGGTCACAGCTTCATCTTGTTTTAGCCCTTAGAGGAGGTATGTAATGAAAAAATTGCTAACAACGCACCTTAACTAGATTATTCTCAAATATCTAGCCAGTTAACACGTGGAGGCCATTCTAGGCATCAGAAATATCTCTTGATAACTTCTATTGACTGCTTAGTTTTAGCGTCTCTGGCGCTCGTAAAGATAATTATTTCCGTAGAATCTAGTTTTAAGTGTGCTACACATTACAAGGCCTAGGTAACTTATACATACCTGCATACATGTATACATGTTACCCGCACCGGTAGGCTTAACTGACGCATTGCACGCTAGCTTTTAAGAATTCGAAAGCCATAATCACCGGAAGGCTGCAAAGCTGCCATAGCTGGAGTTCTTAGATCGAAGATTTTTATGTTCCTCGGTGATTTGTTAATTATAACATCAACGTTGTATGCATATGACCGTGGGTAACGCGCGTTAGTATTAACGTTAACCAATCGATAAAGATAAGTCCCGTATACGTACGTTAGCTTATACAACGTTAACGCTGCGAGCAGCCTGCGACATATTAACAGGTAACCGGTAGTTTTTAAAATACTGAGGTATACTATAGAACATGATACATGGGGAGTAGTTGAAATTTGTCGGAAAAGATGGGTCCAAAAGTAAGAAATAAGGCAGCAGCCCCGCTGCAGATATCTGCTGAGCAGATTTTACTTGAGGCCTTCGAGCGACAAGAAAAGCCTTTGGAGGTGCGACAAATGTCCATACAAGATCGCGAAGAGTTATTAGAATATCAAGGACGAAAACGAAAAGAATACGAGGATGCATTACGAAGGAATCGGCTGAATATGGGCCAGTGGATGCGATATGCTACGTGGGAATTTGAGCAAAAGGAGTTTGAACGAGGCAGGTCGGTATTTGAAAGAGCACTTGATGTTGATTCAACACATATCCCACTATGGATCAGATATATCAATACTGAACTTAAAAACCGAAATATCAACCATGCCAGGAACTTGCTAGATAGAGCTGTTACTATTTTGCCGAGGGTTGATAAACTATGGTACCAGTATGTACAGGTCGAGGAGACTTTGTCGAATATTCCGGGTTGTAGGCAAGTTTTTGAGCGCTGGATGAAATGGCGTCCTGCTGCTGCTGCATGGATCTCCTACATTGAAATGGAGAAAAGATATATGGAATATGATAACGCTAGAGAAATTTTCAAGGTTTTTACTGTTGTTCATCCCGAAGCCGAGAATTGGATCAAGTGGGCACGATTCGAGGAGGAGCTTCATGAGATTGACAATGTCCGGGATGTTTTCACGCTTGCTGTGGATAATAGTGTCGCAATGGGGAAGGGAGACTATAACTATGTAGATGAACGTCTGTTTATTCAATGGGCGAAATTTGAGGGCAGGCAA
This sequence comes from Groenewaldozyma tartarivorans, assembly GCA_030574255.1. Classification (NCBI taxonomy): domain Eukaryota; kingdom Fungi; phylum Ascomycota; class Dipodascomycetes; order Dipodascales; family Trichomonascaceae; genus Groenewaldozyma; species Groenewaldozyma tartarivorans. The sequence continues at coordinate 13,488 of JAJMEQ010000140.1, forward strand.
CATGAATGGGAACGAGCTAGGGCAATTTATAAGTTTGGCCTTGAGAAATTACCCAAATCGAAGAGCACGAACCTTTATAATCAATACACGAGGTTTGAGAAACAATATGGTGAACGCGAAGGTATTGAAGATGTTATACTGGCCAAGCGAAGGTTGAGGTATGAGCAAGATTTGAAAGAATCTCCAAATGACTATGATATTTGGTTTTCATACCTGACATTAGTTGAAGACACAAGCGACTCATTTGATGAAATCAGAGATGTTTTTGAACGTGCGATAGCTGTTGTGCCTACCACCGAAGAAGGCAAAGGGCCGTGGAGAAGATATATTTATTTATGGATACGATATGCTATCTTTGAAGAATTGACTACTAGAGATATTGAAAGGGCAAGGCAGATATATCAACTATGTTTAAAGAATATTCCACATGAAAAGTTTTCCTTTGCCAAGATATGGCTATTATATGCCAAGTTTGAAATCAGGAATGGTGATCTTACAAAAGCTAGAAAGATTCTAGGTCAAGCTATAGCTAAATCCGGGAAACCGAAGATATTTAAGGGATATATAGATTTGGAAACTAAATTAAAAGATTTTGACCGCTGTCGGATACTTTACGAAAAATATATTGAAAAATATCCTGAACAATCATATCCCTGGATCGAATATGCAACTTTGGAAAGTCAACTAGGTGATTATGAACGCGCAAGAGGCATATTCGAATTAGCCATACAACAACCTGAAATGGAAACGCCCGAATTGGTATGGAAACGATATATAGAATTTGAGACTGAAATTGGCAATGCTGACAACGCACGCCAATTATATGAGCAGCTATTAGAGAAAACAAGCCATGTCAAGGTATGGATATCTTATGCTGTCTTCGAGGTTACTTTATCTGATGATGATGATGACGAAGACGAGGAGAGCGAGGATGAAGAGACGGAGTTGGTTGTTACGGACGAAGCAAAGGCGCGTGCCCGTAAAGTATTTGAACGCGCTTGGGCTGACCTGAAACAGAAATCAGCTTCGAAAGAAGATAGGGCACAGCTACATCAAGCTTGGTTGGAGTTCGAAGAAACATACGGTGTTGAGGATAATGAACAGGATAAAGAGGCATTGGAAAGAGTTAGAAAACATACTCCTTCAATAGTACGTAAACGACGCGAACTTGAAAACGGTACAATTGAAGAATATACGGATTATATATTCCCGAGCGACGAGCAGGATAGAGGAGTATCCAAACTGTTAGCTAATGCAATTAAATGGAAACAGCAACAGCAGCAGCAGAAATGACCTTAACGACGAAATGTAAATAGGCTTGTAATATTAATAAACATTATTGCTACGAATAGTTTGCTTTATAAATTACACGAATAAATAAACTAGTTCTTCGACGATGGTGGTGGTGGAGGTGGTGCTCCAGGTGGAGGCGGAGCTTCTGGGGGAGGTGGTGCAGCACTTGGTGGTGCAGGCGGTAGAAATGTCGACGGGGGTGGTGGCGGGGCCGCTTTTGGTGGTGGCGGGGCCGGTGGAAGAGAAGACAACCCTGGAGGTGTAGCTCCTGGTGGAGGAGCTATACCTGGTGGAGCATTAACTGAAGGGGGTTCGGCTTGTAACCCTGGAGGAGCAGAACCCGGAGCAACGATTGTTGCATTGCTAGTTTCAGAACCCTTAAATCCATTGTTTGCAGTCCTGTTATTACTCCTTTCATCTCTTAAGTATCCGTTATCCCTGCCTTGAAAGCCATTATTCCGTTCTCTTTGTTTCCATGGAACACTGCCATTTTCATTTCCTCCGTGTCGATTATCAATTGATAATGGAACACTGTTGCTGCCGGAAACTCCAGTACCCATCCCTATATCAGCCATAAGCTGTTCATATTCTCTATCGGCAGGCTGGTATCTCCTTCCACCACCATCCTTGCCTCGTTGTGTACAATCTCTCCCAAAATGACCCTTTTCTCCACAAACAAAACACACAACAGTCGCAGTAAAATTTCTCCTATTAGGACAATCATACTTCTTATGACCCATTTCACCACAATTTAGGCATTGGACATCCTCACCACTCCATGTACCGTTCAAGACCGCTAGTTCCTTCAATTGTCCCTGCTTCAATTCATTTTGTCCTTCAGGAATAGATGCAGCTGTTTCTATGATACGATTGACCAATTCAACAGCCTTCTGGATTTTATCCTCTGTATCAGCTGTAATCACACAATGTAAGTCCTCATCCATATTCTGGACACCTGGAATATCAGTTCTTCCTTTACCTTCTTTTAATGAGCCCTTACCACGGATCGCGATCTTAGCACCACTTTGAGCCTCCATATCCTTCAACGTCTTCCCACGGGGCCCTATTATAAGCCCCACAAAGTTGACTTCGGGGTAATCATTTGCAGGTATGTAAATCTTTTCTTTGGTTTTCGTAGGACGACGATAGTCCGGTGGCGGCTTGAATCCTGGAATGATCTGGCTTGCACTTTCTATAAGAGCGTGCCGTTCTTGCTCAAATTTTTGCCTATAGCGCAGTTCCCTGGTATTTGTCCTTTTGCCATTTATGTCATACACTGGTGGAGGCGATGGTGACCGCTCCCGTTCAGGAGGTACAACATCATTCAGTCGCAACCTGGTAGTTAGCTCTAAAATCCTGTATTGTAGGGCATATGCTTCTAGTTGTTCAGAGGACAGTACGCCTGTAACCTTTGTCGGGAACTTCAAAACAGTAGAGATTTTGTTACTATGTGTACTCCATCTTTCCCTTCCTCTGGGCATTGTTACTATGGCAGAATTTTCCTTGAAAAAATATCTACCACCTTTATATATATAACGCTAGCGCTGTTTAGCCGTAGTTAACGTTGAAATTTGAAGTTTCGAGATCGATCGATATTACAACGATGATTTTTCAAATGTTAACGTTTGATCAAATAGCGATCTTTGACTTTACTAACTTTAACCAATAGAATCCTTTTCTTTTGCAATTACGTCCAAATGCATGCAAACATAGCCTTTTACAGGCCTCAGAACGGAGACTGTAACCGGGAGTTCCAGGCTATTCAGAAATGTCTGTTGTCAGAGGGAACGACAAAGAACTCACAATGCGACGAGAGAAGGCTGGATTATTTTGAATGTCTCAGAGGTACCAAAGAGGTGAGTGATCCGGTTTTGTTAAATTATGGACGAGGACTAACAGATGTTTAGTATCTACGAGACCTTAAGATTGTGAACGAGCTCCAGAAACCAGGAAACCAAGAACTTGCTCCTAAGATTCTTCCTGGACGACGGATGGAGAAGTTAGGCATACCCGAGAGCGATCTTTAAACACATAAAATAGGCCCCAATCATGTAAATGAGCTTTTCAGAGAACTCTTGTACGTCTATAGCATTATTTCTATTATTCTAGTATGAATTATATGAACTCGTATATGATACACAGCTATCTTACAATTTGACAATTGAATTTGTTTGAATACGAATTTCGAAATATTAATGTTTTAAACGTCCTTACAGTTGCCATGGTAATCTCATCTAAGCTCATAAACCAGCGCTGCAGCGTTAACGTTAATTGCCGACGTCGTCGAATTAATTCGTCGTCATTGCAATTGTCTGTTTGTCAATATTGCAAATTTTCAAGTAATCTAATAATATTACCGAGTAATATAATGCGCAAATATATGCGCATTTTGGAAATTTGGAATCTGAATTAAATATTTGTCAATCTGAAAATTCAAAGAATCAAATTATTCTTAATTTATTTTATTCAATTACCTATAGGCTTAGGCTATATTACCATTATTAATTGAGAAATAGCCAGTTTGTTAATATACAGGCTAGCTAGTTTCGAGTTCTTTGGCATTGGACAGTGATTATCATTATATTACTGATAATATTATATAGATAGTGCGCGATTGGTGTATTCATTTCCTGTGAAAGCGCAAGGGCTGGCAACTATAGAATTCACAATGTCAGAGGCATTGTTGGAGCCGCGTCATGAGGGTCACAGCCATACTGCGAACGTGAAGTTTGGGTATATTTTTTTCATTCTTTGCGCAGTTGCAATGCTAGGAGTTGGCGCTAAGAACACCTCAAAATACTGGCTAAGTCCAGGTGCTTCAAAAAGTTTGAGACGAGTCACCGCTATATTCAACCGCCGTTTCAGTATTTATATTCTAGCAACAACTTGGTGTGTTCTTTTTCTAGCATTCTGCGCTATCAGTATACCTCATACATTAAATGGTATTGCGAAAAGGATTGGACGAATGTCTTATGCTGTATTGCCACTGACCACGTTTCTCAGTCTAAAGCCAAGCCCGTTACCTGATACGTATTATATACAACTGTTAGCTTGGCATAAATGGGTAGCCAGAACATCTATTCTTGCTGGTGCTGTACATGGGATTTTATATATTATCTATTTTGCCCAAGCTGGAACCATGTCAAAAATTGGCAAATGGCAAAATCTTTTAGGATTACTTATATTACTTGCAGGTGTTGTCATTGCATTGATATCTTTGGGTCCGATAAGACGCAGAAATTATCGTTTGTTTTATATCTCTCATTACTGGTTAGGGTGGGTATATATCTTGGCTACATGTCTTCATGCTCGGCCAGGAGTCTGGTTATTAGCATTTTGGTCAGCATTCTTTCTTCTCGGCAGATCATATTATAGATTTTTTACTTCTCAGACTGTGGCTATCTCATCTGAGGAATCTGTATCCAGCTTGCTGAAAATTATTACTTTACCTAGGAATACTTTACCAGACTATTTTGCACCTGGATCACATCTTACTCTCTCTGAATCATGGAGAGATTGGAGACATTGGATATATCCTCAGCATCCATACACAATTGCATCTTTGGCTTCAGATGAGGAAGTCAAGTTATTGATTCGAAGATCTAAATTTAATGTTACTTCTGGTATAACTTACACCCTTGAGGGACCATTTTCTACCCATGTTGATTGCAATGGTGCTACTAAAATTGCCATTATTGCAGGAGGTTCTGGACTATCATTTGCTGCTCCATTGAAACGGTCTTTGGACTTAGCCGGTGTTACTGATTCCGAACTATTTTGGGTCACTAAAGAAAAACGGGATATTCTTGCTTTAGAGAGTTTAGATATAAAACGAGCATCTGTTTATATCACCGAGCAAACGAAATATGGGGATATACTGGAATCTAGAAATAATGATAGTTCAATGAATAGAAGAAACAGAACTGTCGAAGAAGACATCGAATTTGATGATCTATTATCTCATGATAGTGATGAGGAAGATTTCAGAAATAATAATGGAGCTTCAAGTCAAGAAAGTGGTAGCACACTAGCCGAATCAAATGACGGCTCTCTCAACGAGAAATTTAATGTCGTTATTGGTCGCCCTAATTTGAATACATTATTGGAGACTTTCTTTGTTGGGGTTGATAAATCTACTTCAATGGTAGTTGCATGTGGTCCTAGACTACTTATTGATGATGTTAAAAGATGGGCAACTAGTCATGGCATTAGATATACTGGCGAACAGTACTCTTTATAAATCTTGTATATATAGTTATGTTATATTAGAAATCTACATCTTAATTATCGCTCTGAGGAGTCTGCTAATGAACCCCTTTTTAAGATCTACAAAAATGGGAAACTCGTTTATAAATTTAAATTATTAGATTTAATGAATTGTACCTAAATATAATTAAATAACCTCTTGAAAAAGAAAGCGACTAAAATCAAAGGTTTTTTTTAAATCAAAAATGAAAGAGAAGAAGAAAGCAAGCCGTAGACCTAAGATAGTGTTTAGTTTCTGTAAACAGCCTTCATGCTTGGGGGAGGAGCAGAAGCAGAGTCACCACCTACAGTTGGAGTGGGCTTAGTAGGGCCTGTAGTCTTAGCAGCCTCAACAACGCCAGCAGTTGGAGAAGTGACGGTAGTTTGAGTCTTGGCAGTACCAGTTTCAACTGCTGCAACGGCAGTAGGCAAAGCGGTTGGAATAATACTGGTAGGAATTCCGACATCGGAAAGAACGTGCTTACCCAAGCTAATTGCAGTCTTGGTCATCGATTGGACCTGAGGATCAGCGAGAAGTGACCTGGCTGGAGCAGAAATGAAAGGAAGGAAGGGCTTAATAGAGTTGGTGGCAATTGCGACAGCCTTAGCAGGATCAAAGTCACTCTTGTACTTCTTAACATAACCAGTGAAAGAAGCATATCTTGGACTCTTACTAAAAACAGTGAAAGCCTTATCAGCATCAGCCAACAATGCAGCTGCTTTAGCCTTGTTAAGTTGCTTGCTTGCAGCTGCTGCTTCAGCCTCAGAAATAACCTTGGAAAATGCTGGGTCAGTTGCAATGCCATTCCAGAACTGACCAGCTTCAGATGAGGCAGCAGCAGCTTGAACATTCCCAACTCTAGCAGATGCCAAAATTCTAACAAATTGTTTTGATGCTTCACCAACCAATTGTTGGGCGTTAGGAGCAGCGACAACAATATCAGCTTCAGCGACTGGCAAAGGTTGAGCCTCTTCAGCAGCAGGTGGAACCTGAGCAGCATTAGCAGCGCCAAGGGCAGCAAGAATACAGATCAATTCGAATTTCATCTTTTCCTTTAGTTATTAGTGACTTTTGTTATCTTCTGCGTGCTGAATATTCTTCGTAAGACAAGCAAGGTCGAGGAAGGAAAACAGAATAAAGAAGAGAAGAAAAAAGAAGAGTTAGAGTCAAAAGAGCCAAAGATATATATTATCACTTGTACAAAAAAGTTTTTTTTTTCTTCTTTCTTTCTCGTCGCTCTATTTCCAAAGACCGTAATCTATCCTTCTCATTGCGTTACTTTCGCTTACGGGATAATCATATATTTGAGTCAAATAAGATAAACAAAAAAACAAAAAAAAAATGCATGATATTCTTCAAGCTAAAGCTAATAAAGAACGAACTATATTCTTAGTTTGATAAAATTCCTTCCCAATTCCACCCTCAATTATAATTTTACCCTCTGAAATCTTCTTGATTGCAACTTTATTGTCGCACACCAAAATACCTTCTGCTCTATATTCCGCTTTATGTCCTTGGGAAATTAGCTTCCGTTTTAGCTCTGCTAACTTTATATCTCCCACCAAAAGGGGTGTTGACCTTGGCGCTGCAGCAAGTTCTTTGGCAGATGATAATGGAACTATAGTTATACTCTTTACCTTGTTACCAACATCTAGTCCGCCATTACCTGTTTCAACAATCTCGGGCCCGTTTTCTAACGAGGCAATTCCTGTGATTGGCGATAATAACTTTGTTGGCTCGTCTTTATTAACATTACCATTCTCCACTTTCTCTGTCGCTGAAGTCCCTCCGTTTTGGTCACCTGTTACTGTATCGCTTTTCATTCGGTTGTTTATCGTATCTTCATTTTCAAACACCAGTTTGCCGGTAATATGTGCCACCTGGAAGTTGCCCAAAGTACGCTGCCATCGCAAATGAGCTTCAATTTCTGGGGAAATTTTAACGTTATACGCAAAACTGTTAATACTTGCATTTATAGTTTTATTGCCCGATGCCGCTAAAACTGTTTGAATACCCAAATCAGAAAAAGACGTGATAAGGTCTTCACTAACACTATCACTGTTAATATCGGGTAACAAAATAAGCTTTCGGGGACGGATCGATGGGATTATCATTTTCATTGACCTTTCATCAGTGAGACCAGCAAAGTCAACGTACCCAACTGAACAAAGAAGCTTCAACTCTTTAGAATGATAAATTTGCTTTCTGGGTTGCGTGAATGAAGTCAATTGCGACGAAGCCTGTTCTACGTTGACTCCCCACTGGCGTTTCGACCCAATCTTTATCTCCTCATTAAATTCTCCGTCAGCATCATAGTCATCTCCCGCTTCATTTTCACCTTTATCATTACCATTCGCGGCTGCCTTTGTAGTTTTGCGTTTACCGTTTCCATTGATTTCTTCTCTGGTTTCGGTACCCCTTGTAAAATCCTCATGGTTAATAACTACCCCGTAATCATCAACCCGTCGTCTTTTGGGAACAAATGGAAACATACAATTTTGACCTCTAAAGTTTCTTACATCAAAGTCATATACATTTCCTACAGTAAGGGCTAAAATGCCCATACCTGACTTATTGCCATTAGCTGCAGATAATGCAGTTCCAGGTTGCTCATCATCATCAGAATCATCATCAGATTCACTTTCATTTTCCTCAAGAATGTTTTTATTCCGCATCTCGCTGACTCGTTGAAGCTCTTGTTTGCTTTTTAACTCTTGGACATAGTTATTATATTTTGTAAGCTCATCTCCAGCCAAGCTTTCCTCCACAAGATATGACAGTTCTATCTTTTGGCTTAGATTAATAATCGATTTACCATCACTTTGCTCTACCCACTGGTTCAGTATTTGGTTACCTAAAGTCTGGGCGCCAGAATCCTCAGTAAGTAGAATCAAGTTTTTCGGGTCAGAACAGATGTCTGCAAATAGAGATCTCGAAAACCCAAGTTCAAGAGCTTCATCCGTAGCAAGAATAACTTTTGGTCCTGTAAAAGCTTCGACCATCTCTATATCATTGACTACCCGTAAATTATTAACATCAAAAGGTGATTCGTTCTTCTTTTGCCATTCGTCTATAACTGATGAAGACATCCATTCTAACATCGACGAAGCATAAGTAAGTGTTCTTCCACCAACATGCGATAGAAATAGTAAAGGTGTAGTTAATTCATTCGATGACCAGTAAGAATCCAATACATGTATCAGTTCCAAAGACCTACTAGAACTGGATGTTGGTAATAAAACTGTCCCACCTCTATTTATAGTATCACTTATATGTTTAAATAAGAGCTCACGACGTTCTTTTAATGGGAGTGGATTATGATGAACATTTGTACCACTTATAAGTACTGAAGGACGAGTCAAAGTAGGCAAGATTTCACCGTCCGGCTGTAAAAAGGCACCATTCAAATGACTATCCCTTGAATGGTTCCAATCAACTGCATATATAATATTTTCTTGATCCTTTTGAACTCTCCATATGGTTCCACCTAATGAGTGACCAGCAGAATAGGCAGTGATAATTATTCCTTGAAGTTTGCCAGATAAAGAAAAAGGTTGAGAGTATTTAATAGCGGCTATTTTATCAAAGCACTCTTCAACTTCGTCTACTGTTAAAGGAGCATCTATAAATGGACCCAGTAACCCAGCATTTCTGTAACTTTCCAAAGTAACGATTCTCCCCATGTTTATCACAGGTAAAGTTGCAAATACTGGGATGCTTGCAAATTCAGGCGAGATCTTGCACATGTAGCAGTAAGCGCCTAAATGAGATACAGTTGCATGCGTCAATAGAATAGTATCAATGGATGACGCCAGTTTTGTAAGTGAACTGAGGTCCGTAGTCAAATCAAAATTCCAGCCAACGTCGATGAGAATGTTGATATTTGGAGAAAACGTCAGTAACGACTGGTGGACTTGGCCTAGCGGCAAATTTCTTGAAGGCCTCAAGACACCATCACGAGATCGTTCAGAAGCCTTCTCTGCGATGGGCGTAAAAGCAAACATTCAATGAGATGGATCAGAAATAAATATTTGATGAATATCGAAATTTCAGGATCCGGCGCGGATATATCGAGATCGTACTATAGTATACTATACGTAGTAGCTAGGAGTTTATAAAGTACCACTACCGGGTAGGTACTTAAATTTAGAGTGTAGCTACCTCGCTTCTAAGATCTGGCGTAGAAAACTTGAAAATATTCAGCCGCACATGATTAACATATGCATTACGAAAGGTCTCGACTACAATATATATTGGAATCTGGGGTAAATTATATGCATATATGTTATGCATTACAATCATTATAATCTACACTTTATGGGTACCGTTGATATTTACAAGATTGTTCTGGTGTTCAGAGACAATTGAGGAATAATCTGTGTCACTTCCATCTAGGAGAGCAAGAGATCTCAACACGTGAGGGAAAACCACTTTAGCTACATCTTTGCCCCAAATAATATCCAAATGTTCATGACCTGGCACACCATAACTGACTGTTTCTGGAGGTAATTCCCTTAGCATTACATTAATATCCACAAGAGAGTCTGATTCACCGTATATTAGTACTATAGGAGTGGTGATATTTCTTGTTGGAAACGGGGCAACCCTATAAAAATACTGGTTAAATGATAACGGGTTAAGAGTTTCGTCATCATACATGTGGAATCTACCACTTCTGATAATCTGGAACCAATGAACAACGCATTTGACACTCGTATACGAATATAAATGAGCATATGCTGCAAGTTTCTGCTCATGAGTGATATTGTGTCCTCGCCAATCAAACAATGTTTTAATAGCACGGTCAATGGTTTTTGAATATAAGGAAGGGGCCATTACTGACCTCCAAAATGTAGAGCTGGCTAAAATTATTCGTTTCCCAAAAAAAAGATACAATAAAGAAGGCGAAGCTCTTACTAAAGAATCAACGATTTTATTCTCAAGTTTAGGTGGAGCCATTGCTGGAGCTAGCCCTAAGAACAGTCGTATCTTATTGTTTAGCTCGGGGTTAATAGATAAAGCAGCAAAAGTTTGTGCAGAGCCCTGTGAAAAGCCTATATAAATTAAGTCCTCTTGTTGAGTATACTTGAGAATATAACTGATGGTATCTGGAATGTCATAAAATGCAAAATCGTCCAACGAGAAATTCCAAAATGCCGTGTCGGAAGGATGTAACGAAACATGCTTCTTGCTATACTTATTACCACGGTTATTACCAAGCCATACGTCATATCCCATGTCAGCAAGAACAAATGCTAAGCAGTTATCAGGGTTCAAATTAGATACCCATATCTCACTATTCATCAGCAACCCATGATGTAAGTATACAACAGTCTTCCCCTTGTTAAGTGACCTCTGGGAAAATGTGTCTTCAGCTGAACCTTTTGGACCAATAATTCGGTGGATTCCAAGAAGATATCCATCATTTGTACGGACTACGTGCTCCTCAGTCCGATACCCAAATATTTCGCACATTTCTGAAAACCCAGCTGCATCTTGTACTTGTTTGATCAGATCATCCGTGCCAGAATCAGTCTTCAATCTTTTTTTATCACCAGAAACAAAAGTTACTAATTTCAAGGTAGCTTTTTCAAACGTATTGATCACTGAGCTTGGAAGCAAGTAAGTGATGAACGCAATGATAGATTCAAGAGTTACTAGGAGTAAAGAAACTATCAGTATGGGCCACTCTGGTGGCCGCAGACGTCCCAGAAACGGTATCCTCATTGAACTGTACTAGACCTTTACTGTAAAATCAAATAATTTGGACTAGAAGTGTCGAGCAAGCTCTAGTTCCAGCTAAAACGCAAGCGTATAATTAGTTATGATATAAGGAGATGGCTGGTGCGGAATTCCTCGTTATAGCACAAAACCGGTTAGTACGGCCCTAATCTGCATGCATCTAGCTCGATTAAGACATCTAATTACAGATGGATCTTCATCCCAGCACAACGTTCATTTGCGCACAGAGCCCTCGGACTTAGCCAAGCATGACCAGCTAAAAGACTAAGAAAAGTGGCTTGGCTAAGGCGGTCTAAAGTTCCCGAAATTGTATTATTCATAAGTTCATAAGTGATAGTCTATGCACGCGCGTAATCAGGTTAACCGTTAACGTTGGAGGCTAGAAGAACAAGAGCTCTGGGCGCTGAGTCAGTCACGTGACATTGTTATATTGGCTTAATTGCTTTAACGGGAAATTAGAAAATGAGCTATTGCAACATCCATGCATGGCTACATGTACAAGACGCAGTTAGGTGTGCACGCTTAGATTAAGCCAATTGTATTTATGTGTTGTGAAAGAAAAGGGTGTAGAAAAAAGAGAAACAAATTATAATTATAATTATCCATATGGAATAACATACAAATTTAAACAACTGTAGACCTTTTATATCGTCATTCCAGAAGTGGCAGAAGATGCAAGGTGATTCTCATTTTAACATTATCCCTGGTTTCCTCGCTGATGTAAAACAATGCAAACAACTAATGCGAGTGTTGTTGAATGAGTTAGGACTCAGGAGTTATCGCTCTTGGTTAGCAAAGTCATGGTCCATACCATATGCATTAAGCAGCCACTTTTTAGTAAAGCCATATAACTCATCATACAATATAACGGGAAAGCAGACAATACCACAGCATTGTTCTACGGAGCTATAGCTCCACAAAGATATACAAGTTTCGAGTATTCGACCATTGGAGGACCCTTTTATTCGTGACTCGCGAATGGTCGGGCCAAAAATCTCATTTTATAAGCATCATTAGCGATAATGAGTCAGTTAATTACGATCGGAAAAATTGTACTTCCAAAAAAGGTAATCCAGGGGTAGCTTTAATTTTAGTTTGAAACAGTTGACCAATGAGCGCTTCCCTAAATAAGCGTTCATAGAGCGTTAAAACTAACCGGTGGCACTACTCACAAATGAGGCAAATCTCGAAAAAGTTGTTTTGCGCTGACATCCGTAGCATTCTACTTACTTATCGAGGGGCTTTTGTGGGCGAGATGCATAGATGTATAATATCGCAGTTCTTTAGTTAATTTCCGAAAGTGAACTCCGTAGCAATTTGATCAATTTCAGTAAAAATTACAACTTTCCTTTAAATAGAAGGTCCAATGTACGGATATAATTTTAGTTATTGGGTGTTTGTGCAATTTTGGGGGCGCACTAGAGGGCGGTATCGCAGCGAGCCATACTAATTAAGTATACCTCAACTTATCAAATTCCCGATATATCAGAGATATGCAGGAGAACTTTGTATGTAAGCTTGGAACTATATGTTACTGTCTGGCTTGTCAATATTAGTTATCTGTCAAAGTAAACGGCCCTATTACTTATTCTACTAAAAATTTCATAACTAGCATAGCTTCTATGTACAATTATTTTACAGTTAAAAAATCCCCCAAGATTTTTTCTTTTTCTTATCACTATTATTTTCTTTTAGCTCTTCTTCTGCAATTTTCACAGCCCTTAGAATAGCCTCTTCTCGTTCTTGTTTCTGTCGTTCGGCCTCTATCAAATGTACACGGTTTGGTCGCTCAAGAAATTGACTGCTGTCGCTTTCCTTCACAAAAGCAGCATCATGCGAAGGCTCTCTTGATATATTTGCACCACGCTGTTTAGGTATCAGATCTTCCCTTTGACGGGGACTCAAATCACCCAATAAACGATCTCTCAATCGTAGCTGGAATCTATACGGTGTCGAAAACACATTGTCATACCCGTCATTCCAACGATAAAAGAAAACAGCATATACAACTGTACCAAATGCTAATACCTTAGATGCCAAACCTATTCCTCTGTTAAATTTAGAGCCGCCCAACCGTTCCAGTACTTTATGTTGGCCAGGGTACAAATCACTTAACGGTCTTGGAGTGTATTCTAGTCTTTTCAAAGTATCCTTCACTACCCTGTAGTTATCTGGTTCCTTGGGTACAAGAGTCCATGACCGGGCTTTTCCTGGGGCCTTGAATTCGGAAGGATAACCCTCGGGCGGCCGAATATCTGTAGGGTCATAAGGGTTATAAGGCGCCTTGGGAGGAACCCATCCAGGGGGGTTGGGCTTTCTCTCGTTACTCATATTGCGACGAATATGGCACACAAAGATCTTAGATTTGCAAATCTAGCGGTCCCTCGAGCTCGCGTTGCGATTCGATCATGCATTTTGTCCCTAAAATTTAAACGTGAATTTAAGATTTAACTACCAGATGCTTCAACGTTATAATCTAGATAGCAGCGCGCGTTAGAGCTCGAGCTGTATACATGCATGTACATACATATGTACACGTAATATTAATATTTATGTTATTTTTCCACTTCACCAACGTGTTGAGTGTTAAAAAATAAAAATAGACGGCAAGTCAGGACTATATTTTTTTTCTAAGACGTTGTTAATGGAACAGGATATACGAAGTTATGAGCGGTCTTTTGTCACTGTTCTCTGTTGAAGTTCTTGATACGAGACTTCAACCAACAGAGAATGTAAAAAAACGAGATGAGATCATCAAAAATGCTGGGCCAACTAGATGGAGAACACGAGAATTCTTGTTTTATGCTGTGATCTTCGGGATTAGTGTTCCACTAATGTTTAAGGCGGTTGTTGATGCAAGTAGCCCTTCTAATCCTAATTATGAGAAATACAAGCATTTACTCGAAAAGGGGTGGCTTTTTGGACTTATGGTTGATAATTCTGATGAACAATTTTCTTCATTCAGAAATAACTTTTTGTCACTGCTTGGAATTATATCGGTGCATACTATTTTGCGACAGTTCAGTAATAAGGCTAAGGTTAATAGAATTGACTTTGACGTTGTATTTGCTATACTATTTCTACTTATAATTCATGGACTCAATTTTTTCAAAATACTTTTCTTACTCTGGATAAATTATAAAATCACAAAAGTGACCATTATAAAAAGACGAGACCTGAAAATTATATTGTGGTCCTATGGTGTTGGTTTATTATTTGCCAATGAGCTTTTCAGAGGGTATCCTCTTGCTTATATTCACCCTAGTCTCAAAGTTATTGACCAGATAGGAGGTATAATGCCTCGGTGGGATGTCCATTTCAACTTTTCGATGCTTAGGATGATCTCGTTTAGTATGGACTATCTTGAATCATTATCGCACCCTTTAAGCCCATCCTCAAAGCCTGAAAATAGCATGACTGAAAAAGAACGCATCGAAACAAATCTGCCTGTTGACGTTTATAACTTCAAAAACTACTTTGCATATATCACTTATACCCCTCTCTATATTGCGGGTCCTATTTTATCCTTTAATGATTTTTATCGACAAACTTTGAAACCTCTGCCATCTATCAACAAAAGCCGGATAACAAAATACGCTATTCGCTTTGTGTTTTGTGTTCTTACTATGGAAATTATATTACATTTTACATCGGTGGTTGCTATTTCTAGAACTCGTGCTTGGGATGGAGATACCCCTTTTCAAATCAGTATGATTGCATTATTCAACTTGAACGTCATTTGGCTAAAGCTCCTTATCCCTTGGCGACTTTTCCGGTTATGGGGCTTGATTGATGGTATTGATAGTCCAGAAAATATGATTCGATGCGTTGACAATAACTATTCTGCATTATCATTTTGGAGATCGTGGCATAGAAGTTATAATAGATGGTTGATACGATACCTTTATATTCCATTAGACGGGTCTCGGCGGCCTATTTTAAACTCATTGATAACCTTTACATTTGTAGCCATTTGGCACGATATTCAATTAAACCTTTTAATGTGGGGTTGGTTAGTGGTTATATTTATTTTACCTGAGATTGCCGCAAGTATGTTGCTCCCAGCCAAAAAATATGGTAAATATGCCGTTTATCGCCATTTGTGTGCTTTAGGGGCGGTTGCTAATATCTGGATGATGATGATTGCTAATTTGGTGGGATTTTGTGTGGGGACTGATGGGATTTGGCAAATGCTTCATGATATGGTATCGACTGCAGATGGATTGAAATATATTATCGTTTCAACGTTTTGTCTATTTGTTGGTGTACAAGCAATGTTTGAGTTTCGTGAACGAGAAAAACGTAAAGGAATTAATTTGAGATGCTAGTGAGACTTGTTTCTTCTCTTATATTCACCGGGAGTTTCCACCTTATGAAATCGACTATTTTTGAACATACCAATTCTATGTTTCCTAGCATGTGCCTCAAGTTTACGGAACCATGTTTCATTTCCGTTGAATTCAGCACCTGATTTGGCCTCATAAACAACGCCATTGCCTGTTTTTAACAACTCTGCGCTAATATTTTTGTATCCATTCCATTTCAGAACCTTGGCTTGGGCAACGGTACGAAGATATTGATCTGTGGTTAAGGGCAATATTCTGACATTTTTACCTAGTATGTAGCTACGAAGCCACTCAAGAGATTCTGAGGACCAAGGCTGTGCTTGCTTTCCAAAATGTGCCAATTCTGGAGCATCAACTCCACATAGTCTAATAGAGATACATTGATCTTTTAAACCCCGGTCATTAACCTTAGGTGCGTGTCTTAACCACCCCCAACCACCGAGGATTCCTCCAGGTGTATGATAAAACCGGAAATTATCCGGATCATTTACCATTACCACCTTGCCATAGAGGGAGCGTCGTTTAAAATAGTTTTGTGGGATAGCTAAGGATGTTGGAATTCTTTTTAACCAAGTTCTGTAAAAATATGAGGCAAAAAATACAGACGAGCAAACAATAGCGCTGGGCACTAACACACTTTGAGACAATATTGGAGCATCTTTTCTCGTATCCTCTTCATTTTTTCCTGATGAAAACCATCCCATAGCAAGTTTGATTCTCGAGGTTGTCAATAGCCGAGAAAGTAAACAAAACAATTAAAATTTAAATAACGTTAACATGTACATACGTATACGTTGCATTGTATAATTAGGCACGTGCACGCCGCGAAACACTACGTACGTATACGTAAGTAACATATTACTCTAGATCTTATTATTACTACTAGTACGTATACTAATTATAACGTTAACGCGTTAACGTTTACTATACTACCGGCCGGTAAATATTCGAAGCTAGCTATATATACCGGTATAACAGGGTAAGGCCATTCGGATTGGGTCCAATTAATGCATTTATGGGGCCCTTCATAGTATGTTTATAATGGCTACTTAGTTGTTTTAGCACTTATACTGTATATTATTATACTGTATATACGGCCAACAGTTAATAATAATTACAAAATATAACACAAAAACTGAAACCGAAATAGGGGGTTGGATGGATTCTTATAATCATCTCAAGTCTTAAGTTAAATCACAGAAATAAGATCAGTTTAGTAGCTTTTTTATGACCAAAATCTTCATACAGTAGTCGACACTGATCGTTTTGTTCAATTGACAAAGCACAAGCGTTATTGAAATCCCTCGACCCTTGGATGTCAATCCTCTAGAGAAGTAGTGTCTGAATTTTGTTACCGCCCTTATTTGACTTATATGACAAGGGGAATACGAATAAGATAGTTATACTATGCTAAATACTCCATTCGAAGCGTGCTCCTTAGTTTGAAATAAAGGTAAAAGGGCATCTTATTGGATAGCACCTATATCCAGAATATATGATGGATCTATAGCTGTAAATAAGACTTATGCGACGTAAATTACGCGTGAAGCGGGGGTTTAGGGTTGTGTAATTAGTTATAACAACAACTTAACAACGTGCTACAGCTATGCCAACTTTTCTCTTCCATCCGCTGTTGAATGGATTCAGACATAATTGTACCAAAAGATCTGAGAAGGCTGTTCTCATAACTGCCTTGCTCTATACTGAAGAACTTTTAATAGTAGTGTGAAATTGGCTACAAGGAAGAAATAGGAGAACAGATATTGGCTACGAGGAATGAATACTAGAATGAAATGCTAATAAATAATAAATAATATTAGTACAATAATGCTATGATAATTTTCCGAGTTGGGATGCAATCGATAAATGAGACTTGAGGTTTTCTGAAAGTGGGAGGCTTGAAAGTATACGAGATGAAAGCTCGATATTGAAGTAAAAGCCACTGAATCCAATGAGATAGTGACACATTTGATCCAGTGTTCCTTGTTTGTTAGAGTTTCTTGCGACGAAAGCATCGCAGAATCACTCT
>JAJMEQ010000141.1:0-30853 GCA_030574255.1 Groenewaldozyma tartarivorans
CTCTTATATAATTAAGTAACCTTAGTATCCCACCGACTATAAATAACAGATTTATAATTTATAATAATAATATAATGTCCAACCTCCTATGTAATAAATATGATTTATTAGTATTATAGTAACCTAATTAGTAACAGACCCATTATTATTATTACCAATGGACAATATAGCAACGACAACAATAATATAGATTCAGAGTAAACACTTGATTTATATGTTGTGAAACAAACCGTATCCGTTTAGTGGAATTTTTTTCAATTCATTGTTGTGGGCCATTATGAATCAATGATTGATCCATGCTGACTTTCATCCCCAACATTTTTCTACCTAAAATAGCCGCAACTACACTTTTGACTATATATTTCTGATCTAGTGACTCAGTAGTATTGCACTGTGGCCTTTATTTTGCCAAATTCCGCAAATTTCGGGATCAGTCACGTGATTCCTACGAGTATAAATGCTTAGTTCAAACTGGTTTGTCTGTAACCCACCCTTGGGTACAAGAGGTTGGGTTTTGGTGGCTGATTACTCAGCAACGTCTCAAGTCGTCTATCAAGTCATCTAAAGGAATTGAAGATAGCATTGAAGAGTCCTAACGCAAAGAAGGCCGTTCCCAGTACCTGGTAACATATAAGCCCGACTCTGAGAGTATCAAGTATGTGTTCGGAGAAGCTTATTACCAAGACTGGAGAACGGCCAAAATAGAGGGGAACTACACGACTATTTATATTCTAAGCGGTCATTAGGACACCCCTGTCCATGACTACGATTTGTGCCAAGGCAGCCATGCATTGAGTGCATAATTAATAGCAGTGGCTGGTCGGTGGCTGGGCCATCGTGCATAACTATTATAGCAACTCGTTGCAGACACGTCTTATCTATAGATATGTAACGTCGTATTTAGGAACTCCGTATAGCGGAATACCGTATGACGAGTGGCAGGCCATGACACGAGGAATCGCTAGCCCTCATGAGTTCTGAAGATCTATCAGTCGAGATAGGCGATGATCAGGTGGGGTAAGATCTCTGATCTTAATATCGCTATCAGTTATCGTAGATAACCGACTGACCATTGTAATCTATCTCTAGGAACCTAGAAGGGAATAGAGTAGATTAAGGAATGGCTTCAGAGGATGTAAACAACATTAAAGGTCATGTGACTAGCTGGGCGGACATGCCGTGATTACATCAGCAGTCTAAAAGGACCTAATTTGGTTACATTATCCCCCTTTGAAGGGACAGCTTCTAAGTGAAAACAGAAGTCTGGCCAAGCAACCTAAAACTAAGAATCAAGAGCACTAAACAATTAGCAATAGCATAATCTCAAGAAGTAATAAGGTATTCTTGTGAGAATATCAAACGATAAAATCGTTGCCTAACAACTGTATATTCGCGAAATGATTCGGAAGAAAAGACTGTGGAGAAAAACAACGTAATCAAGTCTTATTAATATCCCCCTATTGCGAACTTCACAAGGTTGCATACTAGTAACTGTCGTTAAGACTTAACCAGTAAGATTCATAGGCGTCTTGGGCGTTAGCGTTAGATATAACGAAACTATCCATGTAGAATTCCAGATAATACCAAATGAATTTAATGAATGCGGTGTGTTAATTGCGCTCAGAATCTTCGAACAGAAGGCAACAGAATCAATAACAGCTGTAAAACGTACAACATAATGAAACTCAGCATAAGTATCTGGAAGACATAGACTCTGAAGACATTTGACATAACAGCTGAAGCGGTGGAACGTACGCTTTGAAACATATCATGAACAAAAGCTTGCAAAATAACAACACGAATCCAACAGAGTAACAAAAGAATAGCACCACTGTGTGAATTGAACACATCAATTGTAATAGAACTGTTTCAACTGCAGATAAAATCTTCAGTCGTACTTAGAACTAAAACAAATCACCTTATATGGAAAACGAGAAGAAAATCGACTCAAACCAAGTATAAGAATGAATAACATGAGTATGGAAAGGCAAAGCATACCAAAAACTTCACCAAGTAAGGTTAACATTGGAGCTTGCGACAAACCAAGACAAAAAAAAAAAAAAAAAAAACAAGTGAATAAATAGAAAAACATCACAAGTATGAAAATATAGCAAATAGCCATAGCAGAGAATAAGAGCAAATGCAAGGATTCAAAGAAACACCAAAAATGCAAAGCAATAGGAAAATTCAACACGAAACTGAATAATTCAATTATGAATCGCGAAGAAGGTTGAAGTACAACGGAGTATAATACAATCACGAAGTCATCCGCTTGGCTGAGAACTTGAACTTATGGTCAGTAAGTAAGTATCTTCAACTAGCATTAAGGATAAAGAGTAGAAAACAAAACTCACTTCAAGACTCCACTGCAAGGCAGTGTACAATCAACAAGGTAAGACACATAAAACGTATCCGAAGAAAATGAACATAACATAGATTTCAAAACAAAAATATTGTAATATAAAAGATGGAAGGTGGCGCCCCGAAATGTCAAAATAACAAAACTGCGGAACATAAGTTTCGAGACGACACTTTTAATTGCAACACAAGAACTGAGCAAAAGGAAAATGCGTTCACAATGACCAAAATAGCATTCCACGGCTCCGGTAGGGCCCATGCGAAATGAATTCGGCAGTGGTCCGATAGATCCATAGAATGGAATAAAATGTAAATGTAAATCTAGGATGGACAAAAATAGGTTTGGAGAGAAAACCAGTATCGTTGATAATCCTAACGGTTAAGGATAAAACCAGAGAATAAGAATATCTTAATTCTCGTCAAAAGTTAGCCACTAACAATTCTGTACAATAGTAGAATTTGCTCTATTAGCCCGGCTAACCGGCATCCATTAATCATGACATCATTGCATGGCCAAATGCAATATAGAGATAATCATGACCGATTAACACTTGGTTGCGGTTATAATTTACACTTGGAACCCTGAAGAAGTTCTCCAATCAACCACAGGCATCAGTAGTAAAACCACATTCTTCGTCAGACAACATTAGATACAAGTCCCTTAGGAAGTATTCTCCTGATATGGAATTCACATCCATTCGACGAGGACAAAGATACAATTCAAAGATAAGGCTCAAAGAATTTTGTCGTACTCGCCCCTTGGAAGTCTAGAAGGTTCCTCTACTAGGTGCACAACCAATCAGACTTCTCAACATAGGATATGACAAATATCTAAGTCGATCAGACAAAGCTTCAGCTACTTCATTCAAATGAAAGCAAGAGAATTCAGACAAACATTCCACAAAACCCCGGGTTTATCTCTGAGATAACATTCTCCAATTCACTGAAGTTCTTCAAGTTCACATTGGCAGTCAAGAAACTCAAAGAGAATCAACAATGTATAGAACAGAAGAGTTATAATTCTTCACCGGCTCGTCGATATGACCATATACGAAACTTCTAACGTGGAAAGGGTTTAGGATATAATTGCTCACAAACTTCACCGAAGTTATTAAGTGTTAAGCATCCAATACTTACTTAGCAGTAACAGCAACATAACATGAAGCATATGCCATTTCAGTAATCCACTACATTCAGAATGCTAGAAGAATCTTCGCCGCCACAATGAAGCGCTCTTGGGAAAGCCTTTTATCTCTAACAAAGCGTTATCCTGCTCTGCGGTTCCAACTAGCTAACAAGTCTTGCTTGAAGAGAATAATTCTCAAATCTCAAGCGAAGGAATCTATCCCCCCAGACTGAGCAAAGAAGAGAATAGAAGTATAAAACCTCAACTCAAAATTAGTGCAAATACAAGCAACAAGCAAAATTACTTTCACGCAACCCATAAGCAACAATAGCATAAGAATCGCTAAGTAGAACAATGCAATCAGCAAGTAGCACCAACAAATAGCAGTATGGATGAATAAACGGAAGGAGATATCAACTTACTCAACAATTAGTCCTTATAGCATGGCATTTACCCGAATTTATTCATTCAGAAGCAAAGACATAGCGTAAATTTCAGTCGAATTTTAATAAGAATCGCAACAAGGATTTAATCAGGAACTCACATTGTATCCATTACCTTAGTGTTAACTTCTCATAAGATTCCATCAATTGACAAGCATGCAAGGAAAATAACCAAGCTTAATAGCTAAAAATTGCCGTAAAATTCGTAAGAATATCTTCACCCATGAAACCACGAAGTAACAGGATTGTCTACCCTAAAATTTAGGCGTGACCGATATTTTAATTTACCCTCTGTCACAGATAATAGAAGCTTTACCAAGGTATAAGGTCGGCTTCGGCAATCATTCCGTGAAGGTATGGCATTAACAAAACTTAACAAAGAAATGCAAGAATTGAACAACAGAAAGAGAACATGAGTTTCCCCACGAATTACCCTCAATCATGTCAAGAAGGTTCTATCAGTAGATATCAACAAAATCTCAATCTAAAATAGATTTGAATTCACCAAATGTATAACACATGTATATTGGGAACATTAGAGAAATGTAATAAACTTAACCATAGCATAGCATACAGCATCCTTAACTAACAGCATGAATCAACCTAGACCAATCCCCAATTAGATAGTCATCATCAGTCTCAACATCACGACTAACGCAAGTATCAAGAAGATGGTAGCGTAGCATTGAAAATCACAACTCATCCACTCCTAAGAATATCAGAGCATAAATGACATTCATTGGCATAGCAATTCAAAACTCAAGATAATATCACTCTATACAGTAAGTTACCCAACTGTACACTCTCCCCGAAGGTCAAAGAATAGAGGACATAGTAATTTACAGTCGAAGAATTTAGACATATGACTGGAAACATTTCCATGTAATGGAATTGCAAATAACTTCCACGTCTGTCGATTAATTCGAAGATGTAAAGATACGGAAACCTGAATAAGGAAGATATTGACAACGTCATGAGAAGAAATGAATCAATCTCGTATCAACCATCTACAAGTACTCCAGCAAGAAGACACTCGAAAACTCAGTTGATTTGCAACAGCAACATCAAATATAGAGAACAAGTATGTCTCTCAAGGCATAGCAAGAAACATCGAGTTAATTAGCTACATTCAACAAGCTGCATCACAATGTGATATACGCGACAAGTTGATTTAAGTCTCATTCGTAAGAAATTAACTTGAAATACTCAACGTGAAAAGATCAGTGAAACAAGTGACTCAGATTTGCAACATGTGCTTCAACAAGAAACAATTATCTCATCGTTATCCTAAAATGTATTCAATGAAACAATTCAGCAAAATATATAACAGATTATATCGTCAGGTAAATGAAGCAACATAGACAACAGCATAATGTACAAGGTCAAGCATTAAGCAAGTTAGCAACAATTCAATTGAGCAATCCTTAGTACTACCGTAAGTCACAGCACTAAACCATCAGAAAAATTTACCATCATCACCATCCCCCTTCTATGACAACAATTGCAAGTACATGTAACACTGACATGTTCCATACTTCTTATAACAGGATAGTCTAACTCATAACAAGAAGACCAATGTCGTAAGACATTCCTAAGAAAGGTATCAGCAGCATTAGTTCTTATATATGGAGAGAAGTATTAATTTACCTCCTTAACTCCAAAAACATAACTCCAACTAAAATGAGAACAACACGTCATAGCTTTTAAACGTCCTAGCTTCTAAAACATCCTAGCTTCATAGCATAGACAAGCGTAGACAGTTCTTCGAAAGAAGTCGTTAAAATGCTCGTTATCAAAGATCGAAAAAAAAGAAAATTCACCAAAAAATAATTTAAGGTAAAATTAAGGGGTAAGCAGGATCAGAAAATTTAAGGGGTAAGGGGTAAATATTTACCACCTAAAAAATTTGTCTGGCAAATAAGTTCTCTGGAACAACATAGAACTAATGAATTACTAAAGGTCTTGTTTCATCCGTAAGGGCGAAACCCTAAAGCAAGTATTTTCAAAAGATTATCAAACCTAAAGAAAAAAAATCAAGACGTGAGTCTTAAGACGGGAAGTCTTGGTAATATTGTAACCCACCCTTGGGTACAAGAGGTTGGGTTTTGGTGGCTGATTACTCAGCAACGTCTCAAGTCGTCTATCAAGTCATCTAAAGGAATTGAAGATAGCATTGAAGAGTCCTAACGCAAAGAAGGCCGTTCCCAGTACCTGGTAACATATAAGCCCGACTCTGAGAGTATCAAGTATGTGTTCGGAGAAGCTTATTACCAAGACTGGAGAACGGCCAAAATAGAGGGGAACTACACGACTATTTATATTCTAAGCGGTCATTAGGACACCCCTGTCCATGACTACGATTTGTGCCAAGGCAGCCATGCATTGAGTGCATAATTAATAGCAGTGGCTGGTCGGTGGCTGGGCCATCGTGCATAACTATTATAGCAACTCGTTGCAGACACGTCTTATCTATAGATATGTAACGTCGTATTTAGGAACTCCGTATAGCGGAATACCGTATGACGAGTGGCAGGCCATGACACGAGGAATCGCTAGCCCTCATGAGTTCTGAAGATCTATCAGTCGAGATAGGCGATGATCAGGTGGGGTAAGATCTCTGATCTTAATATCGCTATCAGTTATCGTAGATAACCGACTGACCATTGTAATCTATCTCTAGGAACCTAGAAGGGAATAGAGTAGATTAAGGAATGGCTTCAGAGGATGTAAACAACATTAAAGGTCATGTGACTAGCTGGGCGGACATGCCGTGATTACATCAGCAGTCTAAAAGGACCTAATTTGGTTACATTGTCAGCTACGGCCATATCCAGGTGAAAGCAGGATTTCCCGTCCGATCAATCTTACTTAAACGCCTGAGAGCCATACCCAGTAGTGTAGTGGGAGACCATACGCGAACAGATGGTGCTGTAGTTCCTTTTATTTTTGCTATTCAAATATATTTTTTTTGCATCCCGTTGCTCCTAGCTTTAGTAGTTCTGGCATGAAGATTCACGTATTTAAGACTGACAGACAATGCAGCTACATGGCTATAATAAGTTTTTTATTGCAGAGATTGAGGTTTGTAAATTGTAGTCTAGGAGCAGAGCTGACTTAACGTTATAACGAGATCGATTAAGCTGGGAATTTCAATCAAAGCGATCGATCTCGATATTCGAAATAATCAGATTCTCGAGCTCGAAATTTAAATATCTCGATTATAACATTGTTTTTTATATTTTCAACGCGAAACCTTTGATATCACAATGCCGGTGATTCGTGATGAGAACATATTTGTGAGTGATACTAGTGCAGATAATTTGTTGAAGTGGAATCTAACAATGATTTAGATAATATCACCGGGATCGGATAGGACGTTGGCTATTTATGGGCTTGGAGAGTCCTTAGGTCCTGCTACCATTGATATTCCAACAAAGGTATACAGACATCCAGATCATGCTGGCGAGGATTATTTTGCACCAACTGGAGACGAATCACAAGCTATATATCCTATTCAAAACGGAAAGATAGTAAACATTGCTGCTCTTAACTATTTAATGTAAGTTATTCTTTCTTTCTTCCACCCCCATTCAATTGATCATATCTGAAAACTAACAAAACATTAGAAAACTTGTTTGGAAATCTGTTATTGAGGATACGGGGAACCCCTTAGTGGTGGTATCGTTAGTAGTTAGCTCTTTATGGACCAGGCCACAGATTGAGAGAATAACTCAATATGTGTTTGAAACTATGGAGATTCCTGCTTTTTATATTATAAAGAATGGACTAGCAGCATCTTTTGCATATGCCCTAACCGATGCTCTTGTCATTGATATTGGCAAGGATAGAACAGAGATCACTCCTATACTAGATTATGCGCCTGTTGATTATGCTGTTCGAAACGTGAATGTAGGTGGTGATCACATCAATAAAGAATTATCACGGTTATTGCCAGATTTATCACCAGCTCAAATTGAAGCACTTAAACGGTCACCTATATATGAAGTATTGAGTGCCGATGATGCTAAGAGTTCATGGCATGCTATAAATGGGCCAGAAGAAAGCACTAACCCCGAAGATGAGGGTATTATAGATGTGGCTGCTATAGTGGCCAGTGGAAGAACACGAGAGATTTTAGAAGCAAGAGAGCTCGAGAAACAAAAGGGAGATAAAAAGAATGAGAAGCCTAATAAGGACCGAGAATTTAATACGTTTGTTGATGATGATAATAAAACTATCGAAGTTGGAAAACAACGATTCTATGGTACAGAACCATTAGTTCAAAAGATCACTGAAGCTGTTGTTGAAGTAACAAGGTCTATCGATTCTATAAACAAAAGACAAGATATCTGGGATAATATTGTCATTATTGGCCGTGGTTCAAAGGTAAAGGGATTGAAGGATGCTATAATGGCTAACCTATACAGTAAGTACCTTTACTCGAGAACGCCTTCCTTTTCCGGAGTACCATCAGCGTTTAATACCGGTAATAACACTCCCAATGGCACCAGTACTCCTAGATATGGTGATACTTACCAACAAGTAACCCATAGCCAAGTGCCAACATCTTTGCGGCTTGCTAAAATGGCCGACTATTTCCCTGAATGGAAGGGCCATGGTTGGGAAGATGCTGCTTTCTTAGGAGCCGAACTTGCTGCTCGTCAATTATTCATTGGTAATATCGAGAACGCATTTGTTAGTCGGACTGAATACAACGAACTTGGCCCAGCAGCCATATGGGAGATTTAAATGTACTATGTATACGGAAGAGAGATATGAAAATAAAAATCCAATCCATATCTATCTATATATATAAGTTATCTAACTGTAGTAATTTTGATCAAATCTGATTTATGTTCCTTTACACACATGGTTAACTCTTATTATTGTCATCGCCATCTTCTTGGTTATCCATTTGATTTAATTCGATAGCATTTGAAAACCCTTCATCAGCTCCCGAATCAGCTGAATCTTCTTCTTCTTCCTCCCTAGCAATCCAACGTTTAAATAGAGGGATCAGAAGCTGAGCAACGAAGATTTGTTCACCTTGGTATAATACCAATGGAACAGAAACTATAGCACTGATTTGGGATGTACCATATTGTGCCTGAACAAGGGGAACACCAAGAGCTACCGTTTTAGCAGCGCCAACTAACATAATAGCCACAGTATCCTTCCTAGAGAAATGAAATGGAGCAATAAATCTATAAGCCATTTTATGAACCTTGGAAGACTCTGCCGTAGGCCTTCGAATGAAAGTGTGGAAGGGAGTTCGGGCAATTGCAAAACAGATAACAGTAAAAAACAGGTAGATACCAATGTTGAAGAAAACCACTAAAAGTACCGATTCTGTAGAGATCTCAGTAAATGAGTGCCATTTAAAAGCATTCGAGAACGTAGCCCAAATAAGGAATACCAAACATAACGTGCCCACTTTCGAAAGCTTATATTTAGTGAACAGATACTTCACTTGTTTGGGGAAAAAGAATTGAACAACTTGACCAACAAATAATGGAATGAACAATGAGAGACCTAACTGTTTCATAACTCGTCCATAAAGTGACGTAACAGATTGGTGATTAGCAGGGTTACCGAACCCGAACCCAGTCTTTTCACTTAGATACAATTGAAGCATGGCAGGAGATATAAAAGCACCCAAAAGGTTACCTATAGTAACCTCAATCAATGACAAGGAGTCGTTCCCA
The DNA here is from genome assembly GCA_030574255.1 of Groenewaldozyma tartarivorans. Taxonomy (NCBI): domain Eukaryota; kingdom Fungi; phylum Ascomycota; class Dipodascomycetes; order Dipodascales; family Trichomonascaceae; genus Groenewaldozyma; species Groenewaldozyma tartarivorans. The sequence continues at coordinate 9,633 of JAJMEQ010000141.1, forward strand.
TTAGCCATTCTGGTCATTACTATATTGGACGACACAGTGGTAGGAGTCACCCCAGTTATGATCATTCCAACAAGAATATACTTATCAATCTTTGTAGTACCCGAAGCTAGAATAGCCTTAGCAAACCCAAAGATGATTGCACTTGTGATAACGAAACTTATAAGTTGAGTGACTACATGAGCTCTCCATCTACCAGCCATTTGAATGAGTACTTTTGTACTAATACTACATCCCGAAAGAAAGAAAATTACAGCAACAGCACCATAACTGATGCTGTACTCAGACCTTATGTAACCGCCCGACGCGGCCACTTCTGGGAAAAGCCATCCAAAGATGATTGCCAGGGCAATACCTCCCATCATCCACCATTGTTCGATAAAGGCTAAGGTCTTCCGTTTGATCTTTTGCTTGTCGACAGGCCCCAGACGGTCGACCGACAGTAGGCTCATATTGAGACGCACCCCCGAGGACGACATGCTCCGGTGCGAGTTTGCTGAGAATCAAAGATGAGCAAAACAAAATAGTAATAGAACAGGATCAAAAAAAACGAGTCATAGGAGCTCCCGATCAGTGTTCGAGATCTCTAGATCAAGATCTGGGGATAGTAAACCTAAACCGGAATATGACGTTGGGCTCGCCGGCGGAAGCACGGAACCTAACTAAGACGTTAGCAGTAATAACAGTATCGCTGATGAATTTTTTCACAGTGATTGCGTGAAACGCACGGCAAAACTTTTATATTATAGTGCACTTTGGAAATCTCAGCTGAACAGAAACGATCAATCCCAAACATACATATATCGAACCATTGTGGTTGATGGAGGAGCCCTCAGCATTGGGACCAGCATTAGAGAGCGACTAGTCTGACGGATTTCTTGCATGTTCACTCCTTTTCTGAAAAGAGCGGCTATTGTGCTCTCATGGGTTCCTGTGATTATTACTGTCAATTCCAATGTGGCCTCTTTGACGTGGGTCGAGGGAGGGTCCATGAAACCGGTGCTTAACCCAGACTCGAATCTCGGGTGGAGAGACCTTCTTCTGGTCAAACGTTATGGGATCAGAAACCCATCAAACATCAAGATAGGAGACGTGGTCGTGTTTATTTCTCCTCAAGACCCTTCCAGGATTCTTGTGAAACGCGTTCTCGGGGTAAGTGGAGACACCATTGAGCCCAGACCTTCTTCACTGTACCCCAAGAAGAGCGTCAAGATCCCCACAGGCCATTTGTGGGTCGAAGGTGATAACATTCATTCAATCGATAGTAATAAGTTTGGACCAATTTCATCGGGATTAGTACTAGGTAAGGCAACTTCTGTCATATTCCCGCTTTACAGAATGGGGGCAATCCCTCCCGGTGGTAGGGATCCAAGGATCCATTCCCTTGAATGATTTTATTTATTTATTTTTATTTTTTTTTTTGTTTTATTGTATTTACATTTCTTTTTGGTATTATTATGTACATATATATTATCAGACTTTGATGTCTTCAGCAGGAACTGACTGTTCTTGCTTAGCAAGGGCCCTTCTTTCCTTTCTGAAGGTGGATATAAGCTTGGATAATACTTTCACTTCCTTCATTGGATCCACTTTCTGGGGGTTTTCTTGTCGGTATGATTTAATGGTTTGAATGGCATCTTCTATTCCCTCGGGTGTATGAGGAGCATTGAACACCACAAATGCCTCATTGATATCTCTAACTCGTGTGACACCACCTTCAGAAGTAGGTTGGTCTGACGTATCCTCTGACCCTTCTTCGCTTGGTTCGACCAATGCAGAGCCATAACGAGCTAATTTCAAATTTGAAATGACTTTAAGTCCTCTAACGATCAATGAACTAGCGACATTTTCTTCTAATTCAGGGTTAATTCCATAAAATGCATATTGAAATCTTTCTAATTGAAGCTCCATATCTGAATCTTGACCAGCATCAGCTGTCAAATATCTATTTTTAAATTCATTGAAAATTTCACCAAAACCATGTTTATATATTTCTTGAGCATTTAAAAATGATGCTCTTCGTTCACCCAACACAAACCGAATTCGCCATAATGTCGTCTTAATCTTATCATCAACAGCATCAAATGGATTATCAGTTGCTGCACCTATAGAATCACCCAATGTTTCATAAATTCGAGATTCTCGGCCCAGCCGATTTCGTTCTTTTATACAGACCCACCATAACGTATGCAAATCTTCAAATGACTTTTGCCGTAGCTGCGGAATGGTCCATGGCTCACCGGCATTACTCAGCTCATCCGAACTTCGAAGAAACCGTCTGCTTTCAGGGAAAAACTGCCATAGTGGATGGTCATCCCGTACAGTAAAATTCTTTATCGTGGGAGTGACAGGAGGTCGAAGCGTCACCTCCACTTCATCCTGTACAATGCTTTTAATAGCTTGTTTCCTCTTCTTGGCAGCTTCTCTGGTAGCCCTGCTATAAAGCCTGGTAAATACCCGGGGCTGAATACTCATCATGCCTGAAATTTTTCAGGGACCACTCTGAAGGTTTGGTTAATGTAACTAAAGATCTTTAGCCTACACCTTGGAAAATCGATCGATTCGCTAGAATTCGTTATTATGCTTTAAACGTTTACATGTACATATACAATTGCAATATCGAATTCTAGATCGATCTTTTTATTCTTCAAAGTACAATTTAATAGCATGTCAAGCACATCAGAGCCATTGGATCTGGTGAGACTGGCATTAGACGAAGATGTCTTTGTCAAACTGAGAGGCGGAAGGGAGCTAAGGGGGAAATTACATGCATATGACCCTCATTGTAATATGGTACTTGGAAATGTTGAAGAAACAATATATGTCGTCGAAGAAGGTAACGACCAACCAACAGTAAGTTAATAACTTTTTCTGATAATATCTAAAAATATGAGGTCTAATCCCAAAAAAAGGTGTCTAAAAAACGAAGTGAAATGCTTTTTGTTCGGGGAGACAGTGTGATTTTAGTTAGTCCTCCAACTCGAAGGTAAAGCAAAAAAAAGAAAAAGAGAGAACAGAAATCAGACATCAGCAAAACAAACCAACAAACAAATACAAAAATCAAGAAAAGCCTTTTTGTATTCTACTCTACTGTTATTTATAATTTTATTAATTGTATTATGTTCATTACTTCATATGGAGTTTCTTCTTCCAAATGTTTTGGCTGGTGAATTAGATCGATTGTTTTCAAGTCCTGGAATCGATTTTAATTTCCCTTCTTTAATCCATTCATTCAAAGTTTTATCAGCGTATTGCTCACCAATCCCAACAATCTCATCGAACTTCCCGAAATCAAGTGTAGCATAATTATCAATTGGAGGTCTCATGTAAAAAACTCCTGGTGTAACTTTAGCTCGTTCCAATGCAGATACAGATGATACATAAGCTAACCGTTGTTGGATTTCGGCAAGACTTGGTATGTTGGGATGCCTAGAAAAGATATTCCAACGATTAAACAAGACCCAAAGTCCTGAAAGCGAATCTCCGTAATTCATAGGTGTAGTATCATCAACACTTCCAACATCAACAGCAAAAACTACTTTAGCTCCAAATCTTGTCCTCATTTCATCCACAGTAAGATTATCCATGTATCCACCATCTAGAAGCATTGATCCCTTCTCAGTCATGGGGGGAAGAAGACCAGCTAATGTCATAGAAGCTCGTATAAACCGCCACGAGTATCCACTAGTATGGACCTCCATACGAGAATGCGTTATATTGGTAGTATTAGTATAATACTTTACCCAAAAATCTTCTATCCTGCTATCACCAAATGCCTTCCATATACCTCTATTGAATTCGTGGCCCGTAGTATAAGAAATCGCTGGATATGTAAGATCAAGAAACATTCTCCATATACTTGCTACACGACTAGAAAATTTCTTGGCCCGTCCATATACAGGAACCAAATCATATTCCTTCGCATACAATCCTCCAACAAAGGCTCCAATAGAGGTACCACCAATGAAATCAATAGGGATCCCATGATCCTCTAATGCTCTGATAACTCCTATATGAGAGATACCTCGTGCACCACCACCTCCTAATACCAAACCAACGGCCTGTCTAGATAAGATCCTTGCCAATCTGTTGAAATCATTCTTGTGTAACGATATACTGCTAGGCATATGTCGTGCAGGGGTACGATATTTAGTGATAAGTTCCGCTTGAATAGCCTGTACTCTTGCTTTCAATCGTTCCAATCTACCTAGACCGGTATTAATCTCGTCTGAATTCTCATTGACCACTGTATATTGTACATGATGATGTGAATGGACCCAAATCCGATTTTTGAGCCATTTACTTGTAAGACCCGGAGGTACAAATCTATCAGGATGTAAAAGTACAAGTTCAGTTCTTGCCGTGGTTTTCATTTTAACCACAAGCTGTTCAAAGGGTCCAATGTCCTGGTAAGACAAGGCATCAGCTAAAAGTAAAATACAATCTGCTTGACTGATACATCTTTGAGTCCAAGGAGATTTGACTCCTGAATCAGCTACATAAAGAACAACGTTATATTTTTCCTCCAAATCAGCAAGATATCCAGATAATTTTAAGGAGCCCATTTTGTTGAATGCGTTTCTTCCCAGGTACCTTAGCGCTGCTGCATTATCCAACAAAACAGATGTGGTATTAATATCATGAAATGCTTGAGAAAGTCGTTCAGCAAACCCTGCTACTGGCAACCCATCAGTGATAGGTACTACTGCAATAGTTCTAAATGAAGATCCTGGCTTAGGATATCGTTCTTTGCTATCATGTTGGGCTAATCTCTTACTGACTTTAGCTGCAACCATTCTTGATATTTCAAATGTTATAGAGGGATGCTCCAATGCAAGTGTTTCAAATAAATATCTAGGGAATCGTGCCAATTCCGAATCTCGTATCGCATGTAATGTACAAACATAGTTAGCCTCCGTTAACGTTTCAAGCTCACCGATACTTTCTCCTTGTCCATATTCACCAGTGATTCTTGGAGTTTTGTCGTCATTATTAGCGATACCACGAAGACGTCCATTGAGAACTATATAAATAGCATCAGAAAGAGCACCTTGCTTAAAAACAACTTGACCAGCTGGAACTTGAACCCATTCTAATGCAAAATCAAGATACAAAATAACTCTAGGTAAAACAGTAGTCAAAGTTTTAGCAAGGTTGATATGAATCATCGGGATCCTATCAGCAAGTCTTTCCAAAAATTTCTTCGATAAAAATGCAACATATACATCTGTCTTAGCTCTAATATTGGCAAAGGACTTATAGCCAAGTACAGTAGCTAAAAATCCACCAACACCTCCAGGCTTTATATCATAAAGTGCTCTATCAGTCCCACGACTATCAAGATAAGTAACATCCAAAAAACCATCAATTACATAATAAAGACCGGGATTATTTTCACCTTGAGTTACTAAAGTTGACCCCTTTTTGAAAAATTTAATTTCAAGCTGATCAGCAATTTCTTGTTGACTTATTTCAAACGCAACTCGTCCAGAATCATCTTCATGTTGAGGAGCAATGACTGGTGAAGCATGGCTACCACTTTCACTATTCATATCTAAATCCAAATGAGACAAATTATCTAATAAGTTTGTTTGAGAGTTGGCTGATCCACTTCGAGGGCGGAATGAAGTAATTTTAGTTGGTAAGTCGGTGGATTGTAATCCTGGACTGGGTAACGAAGATGATGGTGGACTTTTAATAGGTAAGTCTAAATCTAGACCCAATATTTTCATAATTCTCTCAGACAATGCATACCTAAGTGCAATATCTTCACTTTCATGGTCGCCTTTAAATTGAGGAGACAGCAACTTTTTGGGAGAATCCAATGCAAAGTTATCCTCCCGTCGAGAAAGTGGAACATTCGATAATAGATCACCTGGATGCACACCCACAGGTTCCAACAGTACTTGCCTTGAGCCTGTACGTTCCAAATAGCTGTGTGGTGATATTCTAAATTTGGATTTTTGAGAACGTTTCTTTGAGGGACCATTATCAGTTACATCTCGAGTAACTCTTCTATGTAAACCAGTTCTTAAATAACTTGGTAAATCATACTTTGCTCTATTATTTAGTTTGATTTCAGCCTCAAATATTTCAGGAGTTAAACCTAAATAATTATGACTCGTTTGGAAAGTAACTCTTTGACATCGAGTTAAAATCACTTGAACAATGTGGGAAGCAGCGTTTGGAAATTTTCTTGTAAGATTTTGAAATGCTTGTTCAGGTATTATAGCTATAGTTGATTCAGTAGTTGCTCTCGACACTATATCACCTAACACTACATCGAAATCCGACATTGATGCTGTGGGATCAACTGGTGATTCTTGGTCCAAGGACAAATCAGCCATGACTGAGATCCCTGACGGACTTCTCTTGATACCATCTTGTAAGCCGTCAGTGAATAAAGAAAGAATAGAAAATAATGAAGACAATGGGGCACCTCGTTTGACCTCATTTAGTAACTGATATCGTTCACCATCGATTTCCTGGTAATCCCCAGCAACACCAGCAGTTTTATGTGATTTTATAAACACTTCCAAAGATCCTTCCACTACAATTGCAAACCCCTTAGTATCAGCCATATGAAAAGTTTCACCAGCATCCAATCGATGTGTTCTCATCTGCTTTGTTAGTTCATGGAATACTTTCTTGTCCAAATACCCAAATATCTTAATTGCGCTAAGAAAATCGTCCAAATAACCGACCAACCCTGATTTTCGTTCACTTTCATTCTGTGGCTCCATAAACAGATCAATTAGAGGTTCTTGACGTTCACTTTCGGGCGGCAAGCGGGAATATTTCGTAAGATACCTATACCTTACAAACGCCCAAATTATTGCCCCCAAAACGGTAGCCAGAATCAGAATTGACGAGACCTGTAATGTAATGCTAAACCTTTGCCCAAGAAAATATGCAAAGTAATGGAAAATAAATCCGGGAACTCTCAATACAAGAATCCATATTAACGACATCAAGACCTGGGGAATAAATAGTATAGCAACCCATAATAGTGAGTTGTCTTTGGCTGCTCTTGCCACTTCAATGCCTGTATTTCTCGACACAAGTGACGTACTGTTTAGTACAGTCTCCAAAGCCTTAACTTGAGACATTTTAATTGAAAGAACTAAAATGTTCCCAGCGCTTGAAGTCGGTAAAAACTAGGAACTATATAATAGGTTGCAGCTGATTGATCCAGATCGAGATATCTGGAGTTCGAGCACCTTCGACTTAAGCGCAAGCTTGGAATCGGCGCATGCGCATGCGCATCTAGCTATAGCTGCGCAGCGGCGCCTATAACATAGCTATTCATACATAATCGGCGTAATTCCACGCGGCTGAGATTTCACAGCCGCACCTACTACTGATCGGTAGCCGACTTCAAAATAAAAAAAAAAAAAGCTTTGGACGATATAATATTCAGTATTGACGAAGATCCAGATTGATGGCTATCTAACTTGATGTTAGCGGAGGAGGCTCTATGGATATTTGTTTAAATGGCCTGCGGAAGGTTACGAGAAGTGTGTATAGATGTTATTCAACAAAACCGGTTGATTTGAAAAGCATCAATTTTCATCAGTTCAAACTTCAGCCTCGACTCAAATCTGATGCTGTCAAGGAAATATGCTCAAAAGAACCACTTGAGTATCAAAAAAGGTTACTTGCAGTGTTAAAAACAGCGTCTTCTGTGAATATACGCTCACCGCCTGGTAGCGGTGTCTCTACAGCACTTGCTCTTTATTTATTGTCCCGATCTCTTGATACCTTTGAGAAACCAGCGAACAAAAATGCAGTTGGCTCATTATTATTAGTTCCTTCTTTAGAATTGGGACACATGTACTATAAATGGTTTAAGGGGTTTCTAGCTAATTCTGGAATTAGTGTGAATCAAATTGTTCAACATGTATATCGATCTAACGCAGAACTAGAACGAATCCAATTACGAAATTTATATGATACCAATTCTCCTTCAATATTGATTGCACAGCCAAGGTTCCTTCTGGACTGTTTGTCCTCTCAATATAGAAACCTATTCAAGCTAGGAAGTCTTAATAACATTGTGGTGGATGAAGCTGAATACATGATACCGCCTTCGAATGAATCAAAGGAAAAAATAAGCCCCAGTGAGATTTTAATAAACCATCTTCACAGTTGGAGAAAATGGGAACAGAAAAAATCTAAGGATTCTGAGAGTATAAAAATGTTTCTAGCTAGCACTACTGGATCACCATATTTATCATCTAAAATAACTCGGTGGTCAACAAACAAAAATCAAGTAATAGAAATAGGGAAAGGTGAATATGACATCACCAAATTGGATAACTTATTTACTTTTATTTATAATACAAAGACAGGCGAACTAGAATCAGGAGATGTTCAAGACTGGTTACAAGCCAAACCAATAAAGACAAACTTTGCTGCATATTGTGATGCTGTGACACAAGTTATAAAGAAAAGTGACATTAAATGGATTATAGTAGTTCCTCAAGATGTATCGTTACCACGCATTGAACAGCACTTAATGAAAAATCATTTGACTATAGGGTACTTCAGACAAGATTCATTGAAGTATGAGTTTTCCAATGATGGCAAGACTTGCCAATATGATTTAGATACTCTATTCAATTCACCACAAGTTACTTTAGTAAGCGAAAACCAAATATTCGGATTAACCTTCAACCAGCCAGTCAAACTAGGCGTTCTTTCACCAAATGCATTTTTCAACGCGGAGTCGAGCTTAGCCAAACTTCATGGCAAGGGCACAGACACCACACTTATATCTATCTCATCATAGACCTTCATGTACATAATATATATTAGTATTGCAATGGCGCTGGACGTGCTGATTTTTCCTTAGGGGGAGGAGGAGGGGATCTAGGCGATGGTGACCTGGACACGACTCTTGACCTTGACCTCGACCTTGACCTCGACCTTGATCTTGACCTTGATCTTGACCTTGATCTGGACGGTGTACGTGACCGTCTTCTATACTCATCACGCCCACGGATAGGACTTCGAGACCTTGGTCGGCGGTCTCTACCAAACATATCACTTCCTGATTTCCGCCCTCCTCGACCTCTGTAGCTATTAGACTGTCTACCGCCTCGATGATATCCACCTCGATTATAAGAATCCCCATAATTCCTATCCTGCCAAATACTCACGCTCACCACTTGTCTGTCGATCATACCTCCATCCATGTGTGATACAGCAGTACTAGCATCTTCAGGGTACTTGAATGTTATGAACCATCTGCCATTTTTTCGTGAGGGATCAATATATGTGATGGGGCCGTACTGCTCAAAGATCTCTGTCAAATGCTCACCACGAACACTTGGCGTTGCCCCATCAAGAACCACCTTGGCCGATTTATCAGAGCTTCCATACCCTCGTGAGGTATCCCGTGGGACAGATAACGAGCGCGACCTTGACCTTGACCTTGACCTTGACCTTGACCTTGACCTTGACCTTGGCCTTGACCGGCTCCTGGATCTGGATCTAGATTTTGACCTTGACCTTGACCTTGATCTCGATACCGATCTTGAGCGGTCCATCGAAACATCCGAATTAGATCTACCACGCGACTCTACAGGGTAATCAACACCATCATGGACTGCTTCAGGTGTATCTGTCGGCGAACCCATCGCAATTGATCACCGGGTTCTAAAATGGAAGTTAGAGATTTGAGGATACTCAGCTGAAGTAAATACAAGCGAGATCTAGATCTATAAATTCAGTTAATTACGATCGGTCCATGCATGGCCATTCTTTTTGATATGATTTGAGCGCTAGTTAACACGCACCCAGCAATTATTCTCAACTACTCAGTGACTTATTAGCTATTATAGAACTATCGTTACTGGAATACTAAAGTATTAATCTATAGTTACTACAACCTTAGTCGCAGATACCCCCTTATGCAGGAGATTTACCGCCCTTTGGATATTCCCGAGACCTGTTCCAACTTCATGTGGCTTTGGTGCTAATACATAAGTTCCATTTGTAAGCACACCAGGTAGATACTCAGTAAACAAGACCTGTGCTGTTCTATCTAATGAAGAGATATCAATGACTTTCCAACTTATACCTTTTACCAAGCCGTTAAACTGATATGATACCCATTGCGAAACATACGAAGCTATAGTTCTAGTAGTCGCAAACCTACGGTATTCTTGTGGTGATGGATAGCTTGCCATTAAAATGATCTTTTGACCTGTTGGTCCTACATCTATATTTGAGAATATCTCAAAAAGAGCCTCAGCTGACCCATCTCCTATTGCTACCGAACCAACGACCGTTTTACCTTTGAGGTAGCTTATCATGTCTTGGATGACTGTTTCACTCTTATAATCAAATACCTTACGTGCACCTAGCGCAGTGACGTAGTCGAAATTCTTTGGTGAGCAGGTAGTAATAACTTCATATCCTGCAGCTGTAGCCAATTGAATAGCATTAGAACCCACGCTACTTGAGCCTCCCCAGATTATCAAAGTATTATCATTGGAATCTGCTGCTGGAGTAGTGGGTAAACTCAGATTGAGATCCTTGAATAGTGCCGTAGATGCAGTAACAAATGCTAGAGGTAACACAACAGCTTCTTGATACGAAATATTTCCAGGTATACGAGCTGCATACTTGGTAGATAAAACCACATAATTTTGAAACCCACTTTGTACAGAGTCATTGACTGACTTTAAAGCACCACTAGCTAGACCCAATACTCTGTCACCAACAGAGAATTGTGTAACATCTTCACCGACTTCGACAACGACTCCTGCAACGTCAAACCCTACAATGGCAGGATACCGTAGCCACGAGTATTTAATGTTACCATGGCGCTGAATATCCCAATCAGTATGGTTAACGGCTATAGCGCGCACTTTAATGACAATTTGGCCCATTTGTGGTGAAGTGTATGGAGCTGTTTTCACCACGAACGAAACAACATTCTTCAGTAGAAGATAAGCAGCCTTGTTCTGTGACGACATTGAAAAATGATAAAGAGAGAATTTTCAAAAAAACATAAAAAGCATAAACTTATCGGGTATACTCACTTCAAATTGTCTAATATATGTACTAGTCCATATATGCAGAATGACCGAACTCGCGCGAGTCCCGCGATATTTAGTCGCTCAATTTCCCCAACTTTTTTTATAACTTCTCAGTTGTGACAGGGCTAGGTTTAATTCAAATTGAAAACTCCAGATATTATTGATTTGGTTTTACTTTTCTGTGGGAATTCCAGCCTCAACTCAAGTATTTTTTTGCCTACGTATATATATACGAGAATTCCCTTCGAAGCGGAGACGTTCAGCGCGGCTTATTGGGTAGATCTGATAATCTTGCGCCCCGATTTACCCTATTTGGTAACTCGATCTTACCGGTAAGATACGGTGATATACGATCCAAGAGATAACATGCATGGCAGAGCTCTATAATATATCAGATATCTTATTATTATTGCTACTTTTATTTTTATTATCTATATGTCTTTCTACAATCCACCAAGCTTATACTCGAGGTTAACTTCTTCCCAGGTTTCAAAGAAGGCCTTGAATAATTGAACACCCAAGTAAACGTCTTTTGAACCCGTGGTTGCACGAATACTGTGCATTGACAGCTGAGCAATACCAACTTCAACTGCTTTAAAACTGAACTTGGAAGCAACAATTGGACCGATAGTTCCCCCTGATCTTGAATCATTTCTGATTTGGAAGTATTGAAGTTTATTACCGGTACGTTTTGCAATTTCCTCAATGAATGAGGCCGAAACAGCATCAGTGGTCATATGACCATTAGGATCATAAGAAATGACCAAACCAGCATTTAATTTTGGTTTATGATGTTCCAAGTAAATGTTTGAGAAGTTAGGATTCACTGCATGTGAAACATCAGCAGAAAGGAAAAATGAATTGGCATATGTTTGACGCAAATATTCTTCAGTCTTCTCATCTGTATAACTTGAAGTGATTCGACGGATACTTTGGTCAAGTAATGAACTATTAGCACCTTGCTTCGACAAACTTCCGATTTCTTCATTGTCAAACAAAGCAACAACGTTAAGAGATGATGAAGATTCATCAATTTTTGGTAAGGCTTCCAAAAGACCATAAACAGCTGCATATGAACAGATTTTATCATCAATACGAGGACAGAAAATGAATTCCTTATCAAGACCACCAACAGTACCTGGCTGAGTATCAAAAACTTCCAAATCAGCATGAATGACATCACCAAGGTTAACATCAGCATATTTGGCCAAAATACGCAAGAGTCTTAAACTATGTTTGCCAATCAATGGTGACCGTTCTTCGTCCTTAGTAGGAACTGGTTTCTCATCATCATCATTAACCAGACCAACAACAGGAACAGTTTGAGTTTCAGCATTGAAGGGACCATTAGCCACGGCGCCAAAATGAGGAGCCAACGTAGGAATTTTAGCAACAGGATAGGGAATTCGAACAAGCTTACTAGTAACAATAGTTTCACCCTTATTATTCTTTTCTTTTACGATTAATCTTCCACCAATACCCAAATCTCTATCCCACCAGGTATTACTAAATGCACCTGAATATGCTGCGGCACCAAGCAATTCATAGCCGTCTACAGGGTCCTTTTTAGAAATGGGCTTGACTTTTCCAGCAAGTGAGTCAATGTGAGCACCAATGATTGCTGCACCGTTACCGGGCTTCCAATTAGGTCCAATTGAGAATGCAATCAATGCAGAGCCATTGATAGTGGTATAGAAATTACCTGTCCTGGGAATCAGTTTACTCCAATCGTCACGGTCAGAGAAATAACTGAACCCCTTAGATTCCAAAATCTTACCAACTGTTGACACAGCATGGTAAGTAGTAGGATTCTCATCCTGGAACTTCAAAAAGGACTCAGTATATAATCCTGGGTCGTTATGGTTTGTTGGATCATTTAACCTAACGGCACCAATTTCAGATGGCGAGGCATCAGAAATAACACGACGGCTACTACTTACCTTTCGGTAAGAGCTATTGCCAGAATCTTTTGCAGGAAATATCATTGAAGGACACACTTTGAAAGGAGACTTAGCAAAAATGCTTGAAATCCGTTAAAATCTGAATTGAACGTGGTTGGAGGTTTTTATAATCCCACAAATGGTTGCGTTGACAAGCCACTTGAGTTATAACGTTCCTCGATCGAGGATATTTATCTAAGCGCGCGCTGTGACGGGATCCGATGGCTGGTTACTCAACTTCCTAATTTGAACATGATCGACTGATAAGTGCATGGTCGACCCCTGATGACGATATATACGATCTTGAAGAGGCTTTTAGACGCAATTATAAAATATAATGATGAATACCCTATAATAACTAAATTTCCATATAATTCTAAATTTATATAACACGAAATCCCCTATAAATACCCTGATAATTCGCGGAAAGTAACAATCCATAAAGCCAGTACAGCTTTAGATTTCATAGTCTCAAGTGAGCCGATCAATAGGTTCATCGACACCAAGACACTCACGGTCAAACGCTTTATAGTAGGTTTTGGCTAGGTCATCAATAAACTTTCTGGTCAAGCAAACTACATTGAATTTATCATCTAATATCCAATATGTAGAGCTTTTAGTTACCACTGTAGAATTACTGGTCTTGCCAGACCTTTTATCTTGAGAAAATCCCATTATTCCGGTAGTTAGATGATAATAAAAGATTGCATCATGATAACATATAGTAACATATTCATAAAATCGGTAGTCTGTAAAAGAGAAATTCAATTCAGCATCCAACTTTAGACTTGAGTAATGTTGACCAAAATCATAAACGTATATCCAATTATAGAAATCACCTACTATCTCACTTTTACCTTCCAAAATATCCTGTAACCTTAAAGCATAAATCACCAGATAATGCAAATAAATGGGTTCGACTGATTGCCCATTTCTTTTTGGGGATACGGCACAAATTTTCTGAACGAACTTTTGATACAGGTGTTGGACAAGTAGAAATCAAGTGGCCAGATGGAAGTTCATAAGCCATAATTTCATTTGAAATCACCAGAAGCAAAGTGGCATTGAAACAAAAATAAGGTCTATTCGCTGAAATTTGCAAATCAAAGACCGTTTTATACTTTGTATATTCTGAAGTTTTGGCAACAAGTCTATAAGTTTCATCATTCTTGGCGCAGATTTTAACAAGAACTCCTTGATAAACTTCACGGTCAAGGTATCTGAATGAGTTTACTTTATACTCGGGTGCATTATGTGGGAACCTCCAAGTCATTCGCGGCTTAACATTATGCTCATACGGACCGCCCTCTGCAACCCAACTACCATCAGGTTCCATTAACCAGTGACAAAATTTAGTATCATCTGTTGCATAGTTGGTAGGGACATCTTTAAAAATAGGACAAACCTTGAAATATCGGCATCTAATATCAAATACAGCCCGATAAATATTTGGGTCATCTTTAAATACGAATTTATGAAGCCAAATTTGGTTTCCCTTCAAGTAACATGCTGAATAAGAAGGGAAAAGGTCATCAGGGCGCATTTCTGCAACTGCCATAATCTTATTAAATTTATTTGGAATTTTATTGCGACTAAAATGAGTTTGATCAAGTTCAGGTTGTTCTCCAGCTTCATCCAAATGAAACTCAATATCATAACATCTTTGAGCAGCATTCCACCAGGCACCTCGACTGGGCATCCTTTCACGTTTCCAATCACTCGAAACCAAATAAAGAGTCTTACAAAAGGTGTTTCTCACAGCTAATTTCAAAAAACTATCACTTGGATTTTTCATGACCATATCATGCCATTCTCGGCATGTCAATGCGATATTCACAAAAGTACCCAAGCTATCCACATAGCTGAAGATTCTGAGTAGAATCCATGGTGGTAAATGAGGATCCATTTTTATTTTAGGTGAAATATAAAATAGGTACAACAATGACTTTGATAGGGTTCTACCACAAGATGAGAATAGACTTGTGAGGATATACAACAAAAGGGTAGATCCTAGTTGACGTGTAACAAAATCACCTTAAATGTATTGAGGCGATCAAGAGTTTTAGCTCCAATACATGTAATGAAACCAGGAACGGTCTCTAGATATCTCAAAGTGAGAGTATTCTATGGATCACTTACAGTTGTCCTGGACCTTGAGAGCCATAAAGATGACGATATCAGCCAGGAAGCCTCAGAGAGCTGATACAGTAAAGCAATGATATGTAACATTCATTGAGAAGGCACAATTTGTAAACATGGAAACTGACTTGTAACAATAAAGCATATCGAATTTGCTTCTAGCGTCTTAAAATTGTCTCCTCTTATTTGCTGAGCTGAGCCAGCTCATTAACCTTTATACACTACTCTGCAATGCCAAATGGCCTTCATTGATCCTTTTGAAAGTCCTATTTCACCAACGCGGAAGAATTCCTAAGGCAAAGCTTCCGGCACCATGAAACCTCTTGCATTCACTGATGATAGCAGAAGTTTCCACGAATTGCGGGGAATACCTGAGAAATTCACAGCCCGCATTTCGCATAGTCCATTCTCACCATTGAACCTGGGGTTATAACCAACACTAGCGCTCTAGCGATGGAATGCTAATTTAGTGGAGACGCGTTAATCCGCGTCAGACGATATCGCGATATGCCCATGTTTATCAACGCGAAGGCTGTGCACACGTACGTTTGACATGTGATTGCGATCTGAGATGGGGTAAAGAAAAAAAAACTGGAGAGATTAGCGATAAAAGTGGGCTTTATATGCCCAGCCGTGCGCCACCATCGAACTTTTCTACTGGGCACTCAGATATTTCAAACCCCGGCAAAGCATTACTGGTCTTTACGTCACGGTAAGATTCGGAGATTTACAATTATGATCATCATGATCGACAATTGTTTTCGAAATGATGTGCACGCGAAGAATTCTGCGGGGTCCCGAGACAATCAATAGAAGATCATTCAAACCCAGAAATTTTTTTTCTTTACATGAAATGTCGGACTTGACCAGTTGATACCCGACTCCGTAAGATTTACATTGCATCTGTTAATCTCGATGAAAATGAAGAATTTAAAATATCGCGCCATTTTGACTTTACACATCATCTCGCGGGTCGACCGACGGACCGATATCCGGTAGACGAAATCCAACTGTTATGATTGAATATATAGCAAAGTCAACCAGATGAGAAATACGGTTGAATAAATACGAAATAGCAATCTAATTAATTGACTAAATCTGTGTATACGAAGGGAAATTTCCATGTTGGGCCAGGGAACGTCCTAATTGGGAAATAGTGCAAAACTCTATTTTCCATCTTTACATTGTAACGTAACATAAACCATATTAGTAATTGAATGGCTAGTTATAAGAGTCATCAAAAACAGACCATAAGGAGAGCACGGCCAAACAAAGAGGAATATCTATTCTTTGTTCTTCTGAGAACTGTTGCGGCTGGTTCATTTGATGACATTTCAAGACATGGAACAGCTCTCTAAATGGATGTGATTTGGAAAGGACCAAAAAAGAAATAGATTTCATTGGGAGATAGCAAACAGATATTGCTAATTGGCTCGGTACTGCCGAGAAAAGTAAATGTATAATTATGTATTAGTAACGGCTTATGGCCGAGATTCTTTTATCTATCTTATCGGATAATTATTAATAATATATGTAACGTCTGTGTAGATAATGATCAATAAAAAAAAAAATACGACTAAGAAGACCCACTGAGTAAAGGCTAAACCTATCTACTCTCAACGGCTCAAGACGCAACTAAACCAGTGCCGAACCTCGCAAATCTTGTAACGTAGCAATCAAAGATTACTCAAGGTTTAATTTCTCGGTGATTCGGTGAAATACATCTATTGGCATTAACAATTTTAAGGTTTGAGGAACTATCAGAACCTACCTCCTACGATTATATTATCAAAGAGTATGATAAAGTCGCAATGTTCAAATAAGTAAGAGACGCATTCGGATATGCGACCTGACAATACATTAACAGCGCTGGCATACATTATGCTGGTTACAGACAAACAGGCCTGTACCCATTTCTAGCTACATTGTGGTACTGAGGTTTCTTGTTTACTTTTTCACATACACGCATTTCAGTTTTTGGAAGGTCGTTCCCTGTTTACAGATTTTTTATGACACAAAGAGCACAAGCGGCAGAACATGGCGTGCACCCGCACCGGCAGCATGCACACGTCCATACATGCTATCAGTGAATCCATGACGCAGAGCCAGCAGTAAATATAGAACTGCGACCCCTCATTTCGCCATGGCCTGATCTTTTTTTTATTTTTGGTTCTTCGATTAAATGAGGAGTAGAGATCGACATTTGTATTATCCTCAAATGGAAGTATTCTAGAATGATAAGGATCGGCAATTTTTTAATTTTCCGAAACCCGCAAGTGAAAATCGTCATCGCCAACTTTTATTTTTTTTTTCTTTCTTTTTTTCTTTTCCTTAGTGTTTGCACACCCCTCACTCGCTCGGAACCTTAAATTTGACTTATCTTGGATTTTACGAGGAGGCCAGAGCTGTCGCGTTGCTACTGTTTCACAATGCGCCAAAGTGTGAAGAGTCCCAATTTGTCGCCAGAAAAAGAAGAGCAAACAATAAAAAGCAATAAAACTGAAAAGAAGTGCTAAGCGCTGGGAACACAAAAAAGTAAATAAATAATTACCAACAATAGCTAGAATGTCATGGCGAGATCCTTCTCCTCCTCCTCCTCCTCCTCCTCCTCCCGCCTCGTCTGCTGCCACTGGTTTCTCAGGCAATGCCATTTGGCGGGGTCGCGGAAAAACTCATCTGTGCGTGCCAGTCATGTGATGCGCACAGATAACTGTCTTTTCGCATGGGAAGGAGGGGTCGATAGCGCATTTGCTGGGCCATTTGATGGGCACTGAGTGAGAGATCGCTCAATCTTCAAGCGCGATCGGCAACCTAAAATTTCCTTAGTGCGTGCAGATCCGTTTGTTCCATCTCGCCTTTCTTTTTTTTTTCTCAGGGACTTTTTGTTTTTTCTTTTATTTTTATTTTTTTTCTTTTACTTTTAATTTTTTTCTTTTATTTTTACTTTTGTTTTTTTCAAAACGCTTCTCCTCCTCCAGGATTCCGAGCAATCAGATGTTTTCCAAATCCGTCACTCAGCCTCTGAGACAAGTGTTATATAAACCTCGGGGGTTTCCCCAGCTCGTCTCTGTTCCTATCTCATCTCATTATTTTCCTACAACAGCCAAACACCAAAACGCCATTTCACAGAAAGCACCATCTTATCGGTAGTTACAACACACAAGCATACACAAACACACATACTCCTGATGAGCTGTACGACTATCACTTCATCCTACATGGAAGATCCTAGCAAGAAGAAGAATCAGCGACTGAGGACCGGTTGCTGGACTTGTAGACGGCGGGGATATAAATGCGACGAGGGTAGACCAGCTTGCCACAACTGCACTCGACTCAATCTGCGGTGCGAAGGCTACGGGATCAGACTGAAGTGGCCTGGCGACCCTCGGGGCTCTCGCCGAAAGAGCGGGTACAGCGAGTCCAGCAGGACTTCAATGTCAATTTTGCTAAACGCGCCACCCAGGATCTGTCTGAAGGAGGTTCCTCCAGACGAACTGGTGTCAGGCGTCGAGCCCAGTTTACAGAAAATGTTCGAGGTCAGGCGAATCGACCAGCCAGAGGGCAGCAACCGTGCTGGCTCGCTTGGATGGGGCGCACCTGGCTCGTCTCAGCACCAGCACCAACCAGCCCAGCTTTTCCAGGAGCCAAGCAGTGCCTGTACCAGCACCAGCACCAGCACCAGTACCAGTACCAGCAGCCTGAGTCTCAGAGCTGAAGACGGACGAGTCCTTGGGACTTTGGATCAACAGCTTAACGTTAATTCTAGTCGTCGGTCTCAGCCGCATGGTGGGCATAGTGGGGTTATTAATCCGATCGTTGGAGCAGTCAGCCGTACAAGCCCATCTTCTTCGGGGAATGCCGTTACTGATAGTGGTACGACCAATTTTAACGCCCATGCGGGGTCAACCGATATCGATATTGATAATGTTTCACCCACGACGACGACGACGACGACGACGTCATCATCTGCATCCATTTTCGGGAACTTTCAATTCGTGTACAAGGATTCAGCAAACTTTGACCAGTTTTTGGCTTCGTCTTCGGATTCAGACTCTGACGACTACTCTTACGTTTCAAAACAGAAACTAGAATTACAGCAGCAACAACAACAATTCTTATTAGACCATTTCACCACTACTGTGGCTAGTGAGTTATTCCCCGATGATGCATTTCCTACCAACCCCTTAGAAGCATCGGTTTTCCCGTCAAGAAGGGAGTCCGTCCATTCAGCATTGTATGCATTAACGGCCTCGCATTTAAGTAATGAGGATCCAGATTATGGATCAATTGCCCAGGAATATAATTCTGTGGCCATGGAACAACTTGATAGAGACCTTAAAAATTCAGAACAATTTGACGATGATGCATTAAATACTTTATTATTACTAGCTAGTTCTTCTGCTAATAATTTGGATTTCAATTCTTGGAGACGTCATATTGGGAATGCTGCAGGTGGAGTACTTAATGCGTTTCCAACTAACCATAGTGGACTTGATCTTTCCAAATTGCCCTCAAGATTGAAGTCATTAATTGAACAACTAGAATATCAAGATGTAATGGGCTCTATTTTAGCACAAGATGGTCCAATGATGGCTAGTAGATTCAACGAAGTACATGCCGGTACAATGTTTTCTTCTGGATTTAATGATGGTACTTTTAGTACATTTACTGGGGCATTATATAGAGTAGTTGGAACCATAACAACTTTGTCTACTGAAATTAGAAGACAGGCTCCTTTAAATGATGGAAGTGTTAATGGACCATTTAATGTACCAGATGAAACATTTTGGGCCCCTGATCTATTAAAACGAAGATATTCAATCCAAGCTGCCCTAGAAGCATTAACTATTGATCCTACACTCATGACAGGTCATATGTATACTACAGCACTTTTACTCAAAAATACCGCCATTCTGTATTACTATCTAAGATTAGATTCAATGCAAGCAGATTTAGGTGTCAGTCCATTGATAGATGACTTGGTTAGAACGGGTCTAGATTTATTAGAAGAGATCCCTTCTAATAGTGGACTAAACGTTTTGTTAGAATGGCCTATTTGGATTATGGGCATTTTGACATCTTCAGAGTCAAAACAAAACTTTTTAATCCAAAGATTACAAGATATCAAAACTCATTTAAGGAAAAATGCTGCATTAACAGTAGAAACATTTTTAAGATTATACTGGAATATGACTACAGATTTCTCATTGCCAAGTATGAAAAGAAGAGATATCCTCAACACTGCATTATACCAATCATCACCAGTGATTTTTGTATAAATTGTAATTTATTCGATTATTTAAATCCTAAAATAAGTTTGATAAAAAAATTCGCCGAAGTCGCCGAAATTTCGTAGGTGTTTACCCCAGGATGAGTTCTAAATGTGCCCATCTTATTTACATTTATGCATGATGCGCGCGTTATTAAACATGCTATATATACATATTCGCGCGTATGCGGTACCGTGCATGACCCCGGATAAAAGTGGGGAACAAATAAGCTTCAGGGGTCTGAATCAAAGTTTGTTGAGGTTAATTTTCCGGGCTTTGGACATTTCGTAAATTTAGCTTTTTTGGCAAATATATCCGTACCCCCTAGTATGGAAATTCTAGAATGTAAATGTTTCACCGAGGGTTTCGTAAGTACAACTCAACGGGTAGCTGAGGTCATTATGTTATGGTAGTGAATGGGAAAGCTGTTTAGCATTTTTCCATATGGTTCCTGAGCCCTGCGGCCAAATAACAAATCCGGATTAAATACCATTTGGATCATAAGTCACCATTAGTACCTATGGGAATTTTGGTTACGCTATACTAAGTTATCGTACGGTTAGTTGCTGCTACTACTACGTTAAGGCTAATGGAACTATAATAAATAAATAATATTAATAATAATACAGTAATGCTATGATAATTTTCCCCGTTGGGATGCAATCGATAAATGAAACTTGGGGAGAGATTTCTTGGGTGTGGGAGGCTTGAGAGTATGCTTGATATTGAAGTATAAGCCACTGAATCCAATGAGATAGTGACACATTTGATTCAGTGTTCCTTGTTTGTTAGAGTTTCTTGCGACGAAAGCATCGCAGAATCACTCT